>JAQFJA010003586.1:0-10245 GCA_029874485.1 Naso brachycentron | reverse complement strand
CAATACTGTAAGCAAGGCGATATATTGCAATTTTTTTGAATCTTATGTTAGAAAAACTGTCATTGTATAAGCATCACAAAATACATAAAATCTGGGTTAAAAAAGTTTTTTTTGTGCAATTTGAATATCATAGCAATATTTTTTGTGCAGTGGATGTCGGGGATTTAAAAAAGTAAAATGAAACAATGCCTCAAATTTTTGCATGAAAACTGTACTGTGAAACATCGTATCGCAATATTGATATTGATATTTTCTTAGACCACTAATAATTAGCAAGTTCATAAAAATTGTATTGAAAACTTCTACGACATACCACACTGTGTTTATAGAACATTTCAGGATGCCTTGAATTCAGAGGCATAGTATTTGAGTTGGGTTTTTTTTTCACCATAGCATGAAATTAACCAGGCTTCTACTGTAAAATACAAATACAAGTCATTTTGATGTGTTAACAGGTTTATAGTTTGAATCTCATTAAATGAATTTTTAAAAAGCCAGCTTTTTTTGTATTTTTTAAACGTCATGCTAGCAGAAGTGTATCACTTTGGTACAGACTGAAACAGCTCAAGAACTATTGAAAAGCACACATTTGGTCTTGACATTTATGTGCTAACATCACGTAAAACCTCAAATTTGCCCAATACTTCAAAGCAACAGTAAAAGAAAAAATATTAATCAGGTTGCAAATGATTGTATTGATATTTTAGCACATAACTCAAAGTTTGAGTTCTTAAACTCAAAGGTCCGTTGAGTCTAAAACTGAAATTATGTTTGTCACAGGTATTACGCTTTCCTACAATGTTTTAAACCCTGATTGAGAAAAACACACACACACACACACACACACACACACACACACACACACACACACACATTTTCAGTCTGTCACAATTAGTCATTTATTTCAAGTCTATTTTTATATTGAATCTTTTTTGCTTTTATAATGTCCTCCTGTGTCCCCTTCTTAAAACCCTTTATTGCAAGGTTGGTCTTTGCAGTTTGCATTGAAATTTTGAAATGTGGTCAAAACTGCTGTGAATGTTATATTTAGCATTTTGAACATACACATACCTTCAAGGGCAGAAAGATTTATGCTAAGTGTGACTGTAAAGATTCCTATGTGCTGCAACATATCAGATATAAAGTTTTCAGAGTCACATCCATGTCACCAAATGCTTTCTGCCTGGGCCTTCATTTTATGAAGTCAGACAAGTTAAATAAGGTACAAGTTGACATCAGATGTAACCTGAATGGTTGCCATGAAAGGTTTGAAATTAATTGCTTTGCTCATGTTCCAGGAACTTTCATTTGCCTATTTCTCCTTTTATATTTCACTCGATGCCATTATTTTCTCTGAATCCATTCCCTCTGAGCATCTTAGCTCTAAGATTTACTGACTGGTCAGGGCTAAAATGCGAAAAAAAAAAAAAAAACCTTCACAATCTGAAACCATGACGTCATGCACACAAACACACATGTAGACGTGCACATGCACTCAAGCACCTACACACACACACACACACATACATTTTGCAACCTGATCTTTGGCCATCTTGGCTTTCCCACATGTAACAGCCAGATCGCTCTTCATTGTCATCGTCCAGTTAAGTATTAAAGTTGGTGGTGGTTTAAACAAAGCTTCTTTATCAGTCTAAATATTTTAAGACAGTTCTAAAACTGAGTTTTGAAACTTCGGGATAGCGTTGAAGTCTGGATAGCCAGAAACAGAGCTTTTGAGTAACGATGACACAGTTTGCGTATGGCCACGTGACGTGTTTTCAGGCGTGTAACTTGGACAGAGAAACACAGCCAAACGCCGTCTGGACAGATCCAGTAGTAGTGTGAATTTGACAGCTCAGAAGTGGAGATGGGTCGATTCATGGAATGCTTGTAAAATATGACTCCTTTGAGTCTTTGTTAATTCCAGTCCAAAATTTCTGTTATCTTGTAAAATCGCCTTTACACACATTACACACCTGAGCTAGCTAAAGCTGCAGCTCAGCTGAGGAGGACTTCAATCTGCTCAAAAAAAACAAAACAAAAGAAAAAAAAGCAAAACAAAGAATGATAATTATAAGGTATATATTGTAAAATAAAAATTAATAAATACATAAATACTCTCTCACCCTTACTGCTCTAACCCCTAACAGATCAGCCTACCCTATCACCTCTGTGTTTTAGTCCTCTCACCCAGCACACACCCACCATACACCCCTCCACCGTCTGCTCTCTGTGTTCCCTGACATCCATTCATTTTCATTTAGGCTGTGCATGCACACGAGTTTGCCAGCAGCGCCACAAATCTTCCACCAACTGTCATATGTCATCTTTCCCTGACTGGTTGTGTAGTTATTTTTCTTGTAGTGTGTGTGTGTGTGTGTATATGGTTCTATTAGTGGGTGCATGCATGTGCATATGTGCACGCGTTTGTCCGCTGGTGGCGTCAAATTTATCAAATATGGTTTACAAAGACTGATGTGCAGGAGGAGCAATTGAATTGATCATGTCAGTAAATTAAATACCACCGTGACAAACAACACCACAGCTCCTGGGAGCCAGCAGTAACCCTGGAGGCCGAAAATGGAGACACAAGGACCAACTCAATGATGCACTCAAGAAATATGGAATGCAGCCAGGATGCCGCAAAGCAATTGCCATGGACCGCTGTGCCTGGTTTATGTCTGTGAAGTCTGGCATCGCCCTCCTAGAATCAAGACACACATCCCAGAGAGCAGCACAGCGCCAGCGCACGCATCACCAGACTCAGCCCACATGTGCTCCAACTGTGGCAGAACATGTGGATCAAGGATTGGGCTTAGCAGTCATCTTCATTGGCACCAGCGTCAGCGGCGGTAGCCACAACACTCCACCACACACTCCAAGGAAGTGATATCATCTTCAGCAATGATGGGCAACAGCAAGCAAGTGTGTGTGTGTGTGTGTGTGTGTGGTTCTATTAGTGGGTGAATGCATGTGCATATGTGCATGTGTTTGCCCGCTTGTGGTGTCCAATTTATCAAATAATGTTTACAAAACTGATGTGCAGGAAAAGTAATTGAATTGACCATGTCACTAAATGAAATACCACAGAGACAAATGTATCAGTGGTCACGTTAAATGATGTAAAGACAATTGTTTTTATGTGTGACAGTATACAGAAATGTAACCTCATGTGTCTTAAAGGCCAGCTGCTTACTACCAAGGACCAGACCAGCGACTCAAGTTGACATTCATTTCCTCTGAGAACTAAACTTCATTTTTAATAACTGAGTTCTTTTTTTTCCTCCCCACAAATGTAGTTTTTAAATATATGTAAAAAAAAAATTAAACACATTAATCAATACCATATTATTTTTCCATCTCACTGCAGTCGTTTTAACAACACAGCATTTAGGCTGCCTTTTCTCTTTCAGAGCTTTCAAATTTCTCCTGAACTATGCATGAAAGTCATTTTTTCAAAATGCATTTAAAGGAAAAGAAAACAAGGTGTTGAGCTCCAAAATGTGTCATTTTAATATGTGCTGTACCTACCTGTAATAGTTAATGAGTTTCAGGTTTTTGGGGAGGCAGACTGGCATGTCATGATTCAAACATTAGGTCACTGGTTCTGTACAGATCAGATTACACTCATTCAATTATCTATGAATTCATTCATTGCAATAAACTCCACAACGATTTCTTGTCACTACTGAGTATATATTAATTTACTGTTACCAAATGTGCATTCTTCCTAACGTCCTCTTACATTTATGTGCATCATAAACACTACCTTTATTGATCGGTAACATTAGTTAAGAAAGAGGACAGAGTGAGAGAGAGAGAGAGACAGCATCAGTGAGAAAGTGGACAGATACTGAAGCAAAGTGTGTTATAGTGGCAAAACTGGAATTGTTCAGCTTTTAAAAAACAACAGCAGCAACAACAAAAGATCCTAAAATTGTCCCTAATTAACATGAACGACTGCTCAGGACCCTGGAGCTGTTCCACCAAACTGGAACACAATCATTATTATTATTATCATTCCACCTACACTTGTGCTTTGTCATGTCAAAATGTCCCTGCGTAGCTTTCACAGATATCTTTTAAGTCAGTCTCACTTCAAGAGTAATACTCATCGTCGTAACTGGCATTTTGCAAAGCCCGCTCCGCCATTGTTCATGTTTTACGGTATGTTATATCCCCAGGTAGTGAATGACAGACAAGCCAGACTCTGCTCTCCCTCAAGGCTGTGTCCATCTGTTGCTCGGAACATTACGATCAATACAGCTGATGTTAATGACGGCTAAAAGCCTTCTAAGAAACTTGACACACTCTATTCGCCCAAGGCTAGCTCGGTAACCCTGGTGGGCTATCAGTAACTACCCACACCAGTGGACAGAAGACAGATTCAGCTAACCCAAAAAAGCTTCATTGTGAATCACTGTTGACTGACCTTTAAGCCAGTTTGTGCCTCTCATGTAATCGTTTTAGACTGAAACATGTTGCAATGACTGTGTTCAGTTATAAACCTGTGCTCTAAAAGTATATTCCTAAAACTATAAATATTCATAAAGAGTCAAATAAGATGGTGACTTAGTTGTTTGTTTATATACGAGAACTGACCCTTTTGTCATCATGACATAATCATCTCGTTATCACTGGATAACAAGGCTCATATTCTGGTGATAACAGGATAAATTAATGTGTAATCACAAGACAACAAAACTCATTTTCCCCTGATAACAGGATAACAAAGTACTTTTTTAAAAAATAAACGGTTGTTTCCTTTTTCCGAATGATTAATAAATCAGAGAACAGGGCTGACGCTGAAAAAGTGGCCATGTGGAGATGCTGTGTGGGTCACACAGTAAAATGTGCAAATCTCACAGTAAACCCTATGACCTTAATAATGTCTTTATCTCTGCCATTAAAGTAACATAGTTTTTCTTTGAGCAGCTGCTGGCTGATGCAGAGGTGGGAGTCGGTCAACATTGTTTATCACAAACATGATGTTTTCTTTATGAATGTAGTCATCTGCTCTCACTGCAGGAAACAAAACTACACATTTGTACCTTTCCTTCCTGTTCAGTTACGAATCCTCCCAGACAGTGGCAGCAATCTTGAAGGAGCAAGTCTGTGTGATCATGGACCAGATGCTCACTTTCGATTTCTCCATAATTATCCCGTGGTCTCGAGACGAAGGCTCATTAATGTGTGATAACAAGATACACTATCCCATTATTAAAGGCAAACGAGTTTTGTTATCTTGTGATAACGCATTACTTTTTTGCATTATCACTGGAAAATGAGCCTTGTTATCCTGTAATAATGACATGGCTATTTCATGATCTCAAGATAACACAATGAAAAAAGATAGTAGCGACTGTGGCCGCTCTCAGCTTCCGTACTTATCACCATTTAATTTAAACAAGTAAAAATTGGGATTAAACATTTAAATTAACCATCATAGATTTGGGGCAGAAGAGTCTTCCTGGATTTTGTTGTCTAGTTGGTCTTGCTTGAGTTTTAGATCTTACCACCTCTTTCAAAATCTGATTTTGTTTTTTATTTTTATTTGTTCATATACAGCAGGTAAATTCTGTCCTTCTCACGTACAAATGAGTGCAAAGATTTCAAATGTGTCCAATATAATAACTTTTGCAACTTCAGATAAACACAAGAAACAAAAATTTAAACAAACCATTTTGGTAAAATAATACTGAAATGATTAATGCTCTTTTATGGGACAAAAACCTCAAGACAGACTCTCAGGATTAGGCGGCATCAATGAAATAAGTTCCTTGTGAAGTTTTCTTGTGGGGGAAAAAAAAAGGTTTACATTCAGTTTTGTCACCAGAAGGCTTTGTGTGTTTTGGTGAAGCCTTACAAATGTGTTTAATGCATTTCTCTCCTCACGTATCATTTGCAAGCAGATTTATTTTTATCTCTACACCTATGTTAACATCAGTGTTTGCCCCCTTGCAATCATCTCCTTCCGTACACTTTTTCTAAGTGGAGTATCAGCGGGAATGTGTATCGCATCACCTGCTCCTGAATTTGGACAAGCTCATAAAAATATTGCTTTATATGGGTACTAGCAGTTCAAAGGACAAAATCGTAACTTTCATGTATACATTGAAATTTATTGGGGCATATCCTGAAACAATGCTTGGAATTTATCATTTTACCAATAATCACATTTTAAGTGAGCATTGGACCTTTTGGAGCCCAAGAGGATTTAAAGCTTCTAAAAACAGCTTTCAGACTAAAATGAAGTCAGTGATTCAAAGACTTTGAAAAAATTGGACCAGTTAATATATCCTGTTTCCACACCACTGCCTCCATCCCACTGTCTCAGCCCCGCCATCTCAGCAGGTTGTAAACAACGTACAGGAACAGTCTCATGGCAGCCACATCTTCATCGGAGCATAATCTCCTGAGTCCCAGAGAAGCTTTCAGTTCTTCATCATCATCATCCTAACCAACTGTCAGGCCTCTCTACAGGCCTGCTTGTGATTCACAGATGCGGTACATTATATAAGATGTTTATGACGCAGGTTTTCTGTGCAGGATCCAAGTTTATGGCATTTCATTTTGTGTAATGACATGTTGCAAAAAGATATTTCACACTGTGTCCATCAGTTATTGTGGTCTTCTTTAATGTCATATCGTTTTATTTTCTTCTGAAAGGCATCTGTCTCCTCTTTTTTACATAGTTTTAAGCTGCTTGTATCTAGGTTTAACTTTTTCCATTTTGAACTATTTCTCTTTGTCAGTTTTCTTAATCTTTTTTTTTTCTATTGGGAAATACTGATGTCAGAGTTTCAATGTGCTCTCATCCCAGCTTGACATATATTATGGCTTTTGTCATGCTTCTTTGTGTTTCATTCAAATGTTCAAGGTAACTCTAAGTGTCTTTGTGCAACATGCAATGCCTTCCTTCCTGACAGGGAGTCTTTCTTTAACAAGTGGTTAATGTTGTAAAAAAAAGTTCTCAGTTTGGCCTGGTTTGGGCACCAAAACTGCTTTGTTAGGTTTAGGAAAAGTTTTTTAATTTTTTGAAGTTTTACCTTAGATGTCTGACTGCTGTCTCCTGGTTGAGGGTCCTGTGCATGACCCGTCACTTCATCCTAACCTCCAACCCCTTTGGGGAATATGTCTGTCTTTCTGGGACTTTGGGGAAAACAGTTGCAGTGAGAGTTTAACATTGATGCTTACAGGTTTAACTTGGATTGCCTGGTACATACCTCATATAGATGATAGCTGTTAATTTCTCAGTTGTATGTGATGCCTGTGGGCATGACAAAAGCATCAGTATTTAAAAAGCTAGAAATAAAACCAGGCTCAAAATTCTCATCATTGTCCCTAACTTCTCAGCTTGGTTACAAATTCGTCACAACTACCCTTAAAGTATAAACTTTGTCCACATTCGACAAATGTGTGGTTAAAATTTCTTTGTGCTATTTCCTAGCAAAGGGCAGTAGGACAAAATGTCTCTTAAGGGTCTGTTGCCTGTGATGTATCCTCTTGTTACGTAGTAATGTTATGGTGTACTTTGTGTGGGTGTTAATATTTCAGCTTTCAGTGATGTTAGTCCTTGACTCTTGAATGTTTACATGTGTGACAGTGCGTGTTAACATCTCCATCAGACATCATTTATTATCCACAATCTGACTGTACTGGACTTCAGTTTCCTTATTTAAGACTGTTTTGGTTGTCTAGCCTTTTAAGCTCAATATGCAGTGAAAAAAATAGCAGGTAGGGGGAAATTCAAACAAAGCATATCTTTTTGTTGATTTTTTTCTTCAATTTTCACAAAACTTGTTTCTGTACTCGTCAGTACAAATTTGCCGAGAAACTGACCACTGAGACACATGCTCCTAATTTGCTTAAAGAGAGGGAGAGCAGTAAAAAGCAAAAGGAAGAACGACCTCCATCTGTTTGAGCTAAAAAGCCTGCTTGTGCTTGCTAGCAGGGAGCTTTATTTGCAGCCAGAGCAATTTTTTCTCTTTCTTTGAGCAGTCAGCTGCAAAATCTTGTTTTTCTACTTTGGAGACAAGTAAAAAACACACAAACATAATTTTTGCTGCAGGACAGAAAGAGAGGTCGTGCCATCAGACTGAACCTTGAAGATTAAATTTAAAATGAGTTCAAAATGTTTGGTAGACACGCAGCAGATTGTGTGCCGCAGTGTTGAGTGTTTTGTCAACAACAGGTGTCGATCATGTATCCTCATAACACTTTCTGTAATGGGTCAGTTCTTTATTTCTTCCTGAAAAGTGTTTTTGTTTACATCTTTGTAAAATCAAAGTCCCACTGTTTCAAATTTCTGTAGATTTGCCCTGTAACTTCTGAAAATGGTTTATACTGTGTGAGAACCAGCTTCAAGTGGGCCAGTGCTCCCCGGTACGCAGTACCCCCACTTTTAAATGTCACCCCCTGGCGTACTGGAACTTTTTATGGTGCACCGGAACCTCTCACACTCTCCCGGTACCCTTTCCTGTCCCCTCCATAACAGAGTGTCTTTTGGCAATTCATTACATTAGCACACTATGTGATGCTCGCCTCTCTTTTCTCACAGACCATGTGAAAGCTCACGCGTTTGTGGAACGTCTCATTAATGCTAACCCCGGGGCTCCACTGGTTGCATATGTGCTCCGGAACAGCTCTGCTGCGGTTTGCTTTGTGCTTCGTCATCCATCAACTTCCACAGGCTGCATTTCAGAGCGAGTCACAAAAATACTGGATAAACGGGGAGAAGCAAAAGAATAAAAAATAGACGGTAATGATGGCGTGGTTCCAAAAGGGCACAAAGAGAACACACACCGGAATGGATTCTGATGGTGACACAGCTCTCCAAATGTGATTTCTTTTTCTGAGATGTTTTTATTGAGAAGCTTGAAAACATACAAACATTCAAGACAAACTATAACAATACAACTGAGGGGATAAACAGAAAAATAAGTTCTTTTAAAAAAAAATTAAAGATAGACTAACTAAACATAAAATATGCCAGGGGTCAACTTAAATAAAACTTAATTTCAAACATTAAAATGGGGTCTTTTAGTTTTAGCAGCTCTTTTTGTTTGTTTGTTTGTTTTTTCTGGTGTTATTGTTTCAAAGTTTATTTCTTGAAAACAAGAAAGTGAGTTTAACTTTAGCAAATTCTCAATCATAAACATAAAACTTTGGAGGAAGTATAATGAGACTCTTTTTCGGTAGATAGGCATGTTTGTTTGTAAGAACCCAGGAAGCACATCTTCCAAGAGACACTGAAAGTTACAAATGATATTATCCAGATAACTTGCCATGGTCTACAGGTATGTGTATACTTCCAGAGTGGATGTGTCACAGTCTCAGCGTGAGTGTGACAAAAAGCACAATTTAAGTCTATAATTGTAGGCTATTTAAATTTAACAAAGAATGATCTGACAGTCAAATATATATAATCAAATACCAAATGCCAAGGCAGGAAAAAAAGTAGGCCTTTGTTTAATGGTGGAGTTAGTAGGATTTCACTAAAATTAAAATATAGACATATACAAAAGTAATGCTGCTCAATCATCACTTCTGGGTCTCTGAGTATGTGTGTTGGTGACTGTGTATGGAGACTCAACGCCCTCTGCCTGTATTTTGATGTTTTGGCTGACTCAGGACCTGCTGGGGACGAGTTATCGTAAAGAGCGATGTAGACGCGCAATCAATTTTTGAGGGACATAGCGTGAGAGCACCGCGGAGCACAGCTACGGAGAAAGTTAAGAATGTTGACATAGTGCAAAGAAAAGGAAATATAGCCCTAGTGAGCAAGCGCACAAAACTTGTTCCAGGGCGAGAGTGACTCTCGGTTTGGCCTTCAGCCATTTTGGAGCGCTGAAAGAGAGGCTGGGAAGAGCGATTCAGAGTTGGGCTACTTTGTGATGTACAGGTAGGTGCTAAACACTGGCCGTTAGCTTGTTAGCTAGCTAAATTATTAAACAAATGTAATATTCCAATGTAGCGTGCTGTGTAACGTTAAGTAAGCGGTAAAGCAGTACATGAAGTACACGCTAAGTTAAGATACTTCTGGTGCATTGAGCCGGGAGGAGGAGCCCAGTTTGAATGTTGTGTTTGCAAATAGCTGTCGTGTTTACAAATGCTACTGACTCCACCTTTAATAAATTAGTTTTGTTTGTCTTTTGTTTATCTTTCAGTAACCCCCCCACCAGTATTCCCCCCCACCTCACCCCCACGATTGACATTCCAACAGGTGAATAAGGGGAGTATAGG
>JAQFJA010003570.1:0-10246 GCA_029874485.1 Naso brachycentron | reverse complement strand
ATACAAAACAATATCATTATATTGCCCAGCCCTACTTAAATACTTACTATAGTAAGCTAAAGCAAAGCTGAAAAAGCTCCAGGTGGCTCTAGGTAGACAAGTGCAAGTCCCATGTTTGTGAATGGTAATGTTTCCACTTTACATGCAACGCTTAGAAATTTTTCAATATAAATTTATGTTTTGTTATTTAATTAGATTAAATAATTCAAAAAATATGAGATTATTTGGTTTTAAGTGATCTTACTGACAGTAGTACAAGGTACTCCTCATGTCTCCAGAAACACTGGATTAAGTGTTGGCATGTTTTTTAGTATCTGTCTCTTGTATTTACTTTAGATTTTTTATGGACCAGTTGTATCTGTAATAAAGTTGTATTGATTAATTGATTAGGTTAGCTTCTGTCATGAAGAATAGGACAAATCCTTTAAGAAATAATAGTCTTTTAGCTGGTCAAGTGCATTGAGCCTGCATACATAAGAAACAATTTGTTATATATAAATAACCCATTGAAATAATAAATCAGTGACACTTGGAGTAAAAACAAATAGCTTCACTACCAACCTGTGACATCCACCGCGCGTCTCCCTGCACATCTTCTACCGGCTGAGCCACAGCAGCTGGGTTTAACTCATCACCGCTCATCCTACAGGAGACACCACCGCTTATTCATACGAATATAACACAACACATTGCCATAAAGAGACACTTGCGAAAGAGGAAGGTATCGTGTTGTTTCAGGTTGGTGCTAGCGTTACAGTAACTTGTGTGTAGATGAAAACATCAGCACCAGCTAGCAAAAACTATAGCTGTGATGCAGCAGCTTATCGTTTCTGGAGCAGACAGGCTGCGGCTCTAATAAGGATGAAACGTAGGCTACTCTCGCTTTCAATGCGGGTGATTATGGATCACAGAGCAGATCGCATTAAATCCGCTGTATTACTGTTTATCTTTTGCTAGCCTTTTAGCTCACTAAGCTAGTTAGCGAGTCGGCTAATGGCTGAACCGCTGATACTTGACGTTTGACACGCCCATCGTTTGTATGAACATTTCCAGAATTTACTCTTATTGTGCTAAATCGCATAATGAAGTACCTGGTAACTTTGGGTACTGGCCGTCACTTCTAGGCTCCCTTGGCTTCAGAGTAACTCTTCTTTCACAACTTCACTTAACCGTCGTCGTGTAGAGCGGTGATGCTCGCTAGCAAGCTGTCTCTCGCTAAACGAGACAACAAAAGGTGTGTCAAGAAGGCAAACTACAGAGAGTCTATCAAAAGGAGAGCGCCGAGCTGCTACTGTTAGCCGGAACATGTTTGGAGGACACTGTTCTACATTGGTGGACATTTTGCCCTGAGAATTGCCTGTAAGGCAGCCGTTCCTGCATGACCGCATGTATAACGTCACTCCAAATCAATTTCTTATCTAACCCTCGCTAACCGACTGTAGCATAAACACAAACAGTGTTACCTTCTGAAATTCAGGAAAGCTGACGCCGACACACAGCTCTCAGAGGCTGTTCCCTTAAAGATAAATCACAGGGTAAACAATGCCCATATCACTGTTCCCGCAAGGAATTATGGGGAGCCGTTGTTTTTCTAACTAACAGCTTATAATTGCTTTAACTGGGTTTCCAAGCAACAGAATTCTTTCCCGTTGTTTAAAATAATCTCAGCGGGTTTCAGATACGACGTATGAAGGGAAGGATATCTCTTGGTTCACACAACATACAGCACTGCCGGCATCTTTCCTGTACGCCATGCTGTAAAATGACCTCTCATTTCCATTCGTGACGCATCTTAATACAGAATGCCATCTCTGATCCGATCCCGCTATGTCAGCTGACCGCAGTGCATCATGGTCACGTTACATCAAATGGTACATTTTAGAGCTGTTGGAAAAACAAGAAATAGAAGGTCTAATCTAGCTGCCTATTATAATGATGTTGACATTTGTGGGGAAAAATCATATGTGTGATTTACAACCAAAAGAGCTCAATAGCTTATGGACAATCTTGAATAAAAGGTCACATCTATCCTATTTTTTTGTGTCACTCAGCTAGTGGGCCCATACTTCACCCTCACAACATTTACATATGTTTTTTTGTCATTATTAAGCTTTGTGCGTGGTAACATCTTTCTTTTGATAACAAAATTCAGTGAATTTAGCTTTTTAATAACATTTGTTGAGAAACTACGAGTTCAGTTGCATGTTGTTCATCGTGGAAGATTTTCTCTGTCATGCAAAGTACAAGTTCAATTTAATGTTACAGGCGCCTCTCACATAAACATCCTACATAGGTTTATGGTGTTAAGCATGATTCAAGACCCTGGAACAAGAGAACCTGAAAATCATCATAATCCACCTTTCTAAAAATAGGCTAACATGTGGTGTGTCATAGACTGCTGTGTCTTGTTTGAAAGTATTTTGGGTTTTACAAAGTGCTTAATGACTCAAATTTTATAATCAGGCCATTACATTTTGATATTTCTTAATCCAAGGGTCACCAACCTTTTTGAGACTGAGAGTTACCTGAAGAATAACAAGTAATATGGAGGCCAGGCACTCACAGGCACTATGTTGGCAATCTCTGTATTTGTATGTCTTTACGTAGGAATTTTTATAGGGTAATATATATTTCTTTGGCTTTGAATTGCCTCTTTAGAGTTTCTACCAAATCTTAATTGTCTCTTGGCAATTTGCACGTCTAAATGTTGTAATGTTTAGGCTACTTTTTCTGCAATATCAAAAATGTGAAGAGATGACTAAAGATAAGTCTTGCATGGCCATCAAGTATGCTGTGCAAGTGCTTTGTTCATCTAAGTGTAAGCATTGTGAGATTATAAAGAAACAGACCCAGCAGTTTCATACATGCATGTGCAGACAGACCCTGAATGCACGGTACAATTATAGAAGTTTTCGTGAAGGGTTAAAAATGCTCCGTCCATCAGAAACTGCGAAGTATGTATTCACCACCTGTGTTTGGTTTCCCCAGTCAGTGGTGAATCTTCTAATTAATCTATTTCCAATTAAGTGATTTTTAGGCAGTAGCCTATGTTTAACACCATGTGTCAATTGGTACTGCGATTGTCCTCCTGATAGGATTCTCTGTGCCAAGTGAGTTTGTACAACATCCATTTTCCCTCAATGCAAAAACACTTTCACAGTAATATAATGTTAATGCTGTTATTTTGAACCACCCCCCCAAAAAAACAGAGGTTTTGTACATTTGATGTCTACTATGTTTTATTTACAATTATCGTTTTCATTGCACATTAACATTTGCTATTATTTATGCTATTATTATTTTGTACAGTTTAGCAGAGGCTGTGTCAAAACAATGCACTGCACATTGTACTGGTACTATTAGTATGTGACATACAGGTTTCCTACACGAGTGTCAGTCTGTACAACTATTAACTGTTAATTTGGTAACAGGTCACTTAGAGCTGCAAATACAGAAACTTGCACTTTGCACACACACACACACACACACACACACACACACACATACATATATAGTGTTTGTGAAGTCTGTGTTGGACCTCTGGAAGACTAGATTTTGTCATTACAAAAGCTAATGGGGATCCTAATAAACAATAAACAATAGATCGACTTAACTCCACACATTCATAAAAACTTTTTCTCTTTTTATATAGTCATGGCCTGTTTTCCTTTATTTTTATTGTCTGTCCTATTTATAAAGTCACTATATGCACTATTTTATACACTTTGCAAATGAAAGAAAAGACAAGAAAACCAATGACAAAAGAAGAGCATTAACTAAAAAAACAGGTAAAAGAAAATTTCCATGGTTTTGATACATTATTCTCAATTTTCTTCTGATTCATGCAGGTGTGAAAATGAAGATTTTTCCGTCTACAGCTGGTATACAATTCAACTGTACACACAAAGAGCCATTACACTCACTTTTTACAAGAGGAACACAAGAAAGTTGGGACTGTGTCATTGTGTGTGTTAAGAACTCTTTGTGTTTATTTAGTACAGTAAATTCTACAGCACGGAAAAGACAAGTTGTTACTTGATATAAGACACACCGCATTCCGCTCTAAGGCTGTTTGGTGGCCAACTTGTTTTCTTGTTTGGATACTGTAATGAACTGCTCCACAAGCTAATGTTATTATAGGTCATAAATGGCAAATTTAATAGCAACAGCATGAAATGTGAGTTAGTTTTTTGCTCTTCATTGCAGCTGTAGATAAAGAACACTATACATTTATGATTTCGGGTCTGTGTCATAAGCTTACACATGGAGATTAGTTTTCTAATACCCTGTTTTTCTTTCTCTATGGGTGCAACATGTCAGAGGAATAGAGACTGACACTTCGAGCGAGGTGAAGAGGTCAACGGGACTGATGTGTCCACTCAGCCAGAGTCACTTCAGTCCGTCACAGTGACCTGGAACTTCCGTTGGTTAAATTCAGAGAGGGAAAAGCCGGTGTGTAAAAAAGACAAACAGCCACAAAACTGAAGAGCCCTTTCAGATCTAGTTGTCCTGTGTTACTTGAGTCCTTTATATTGGTATGGTTCCTCCAACATCTGCATTCAGCTCTTAAAAATCTACAGTATAGCTTCCTTAAATCAGACTGTGGGGTTTTTGTGTGTGTGATTCAAGTGCTCTAATACTTTGGAAAGATATTTTCCCCATCAGGGCATTTTAATGACCACGTGGTTTGGTTAGGATATGTTAATGACAGGGGGATGCCTTCACACTGCAGCAGGTGTCATCAACCTTTAATGGTACCTTCATCTGCTTGGTGCACAACGTGCTGAACATATATGATAATTCCTATTAACACTTTGATATTCCCAAAATCGTGTCAGTGTGGAGTATGAATTTGACACTTATATTTTACTAATTTAATGGCCATTCATGGGGCTGTTCCTGGCTGCCTGAACTTAGTTATTATTAGTTTTGGTCTCTGCGAGGCTACAGCCAGGCCTAAATGTCACCTTACTTGTAACTTCCATACGTTCGATAGGAGACACAACTTACACCACCGCTCTGGCACTCTGACTCTCTCTCCTCTCTTTTCCTTAAAGGTTCCGACCCATCTGACTGGATCATGGATTTGTTGAGGGATTTAAGGATGTTGTCATTGGTAACACAAGTTTAGGCTTCTTGGTGCAAGTTTATAGGCATTTGTACAAAATGGTGTTAATTATCTACTTATATGGACAGCAATGATTATGAGCCTGACAGAATATCTGTGCAGTTTTGTCTTTTAACTTCACTGGGAGTGTGTTGTGTTAGTGTTCTTTCTTGACCAGCAAAATAATCTTTTAAATTGCTGTCTCCTGTATTTTCCAAATTAAATTTCCAAGGTGGTCCACGGGAAAGGGCGGAACTTCTGCTCTTCTAAAGCATGGATGTCTTATCAGTGTTGGGTGGTAAGTAACGAAATTACGATACTTAATGACAAGTGTAGCTAACTGTAATTAGTTACAGTTACAGAGAAAGAATGTGTCATTATATTACAGTTACTTTTGAAAATGTTAATGATTCGGGGGGGTACATCTTAATTTTTTGTGTAAAAAAACTTTACCTATATGTTGAATAACATTCTTTTTGTTGCTTTGCATGTTTTTTGGTGTGCTCAACCGTTCAGAAAAGTTTGATGCTATTCTGATGCTTTTGATTGGTTCTCTTGTTTTAATTTGCAGCGCCGCACGTCTGCCACTAAGACTGGCTTAAACATTTGAAAATGGTTCACAGCTGAAAAAAATTCATTAGAAATTTAGAAAAAGTAATCAAAGTTAAGTTACATTACATTGATAAAGTAATTGAAATAGTTACATAACTCATTACATTTTAAATAGGGTAACTAGTAATCTGTAACCGATTAAATTAGCCTACCAAAGTAACTTTCTCAACCCTGTGGACTGTAGAACTGCATTTCTAGTATCTTGCTGATGGTTCTTAAACGCAACACAAAACTGCTTTGCAGACCTTCGGCTTGAATGAAGACTGATTGATCGTTATACTCACTGTGGCCACTAGATGGAACTAGTCAGCAGAGGACTTAATAATTAAACATTTACCTTGACTATCAGTTCTCAGCCTGGGTTTTTAAACCTCAAACGGAATGCGCATGTGTCTAACAGCCGAAACAAACAGTTGTGGCTGTGAGTGCCAGGTAGGTCGGTTAACAAGTTTAGCAAGAAGTGATCGAACAAACGCCGCCCATCAGGTGTGCACGCAAGTTGACTCAATTTCTCCACTGAAGGTAGATTCACGAGAAACTCTTGCAACGACAGTGTGCGGCGACGTTTGCGCTCCTGAAGCCATTCATTAAATGTACCTGAAGTGAACCCGTCGGGACTGAGGCAGCGTTCAAATGTTTTATCCCACGTATCGGACATGGCTTCTGCTTCTCCTGGGAGGATTCGTGGTGCCAGGTGAGTTTCAACAACTTCCTGGAGGGAGAGGGCGAGCTGTTTGTGTCGTCGATCAAACATTTGCACTGTTTTTTGGACATTGTGCCATGAAGCGTGAGGAGCGCGTTTGTTTTGATTGTCTCGGCCGAGAACAACCTTAAACATGAGGGCAAAGTGAGTAGCAAGTGTAATCTAGTCCGTAAAACATCTATTAGCGTCTCACAGGAGGCTACAGTGTAAACTGAGCCCATTAACAGGCCAGCACAGAGTTTTTTGTTCATGTATGTTGCAGGTGTTCATGTGTGATAGGCCAGATTATGAAGCCATGGATGGATTACCACGTTATATACATTATATTATAGTTTTTCTCTGCCTCTGCCTCTCTACCTTAGACATTCTCTCTCTCATTCCTCTTTTCACCCATCTGTCTCTCTTTGACCTGTCTCTCTGATCTGTCTGTACCTGTCTACCTCTCACAGGTGGACCTGATAAGCTCAAACTCCACTCCACTCCTTCTCTCTTTCTTTTCTGTCTTACTGACACTTGTGGCCCATAAATGTTATTGATACAGCATTAAATCTGTTCAGTAGCCTTCTACTCATAATTAGGGCTTGGTGTCAAACTTCAATACTTTTACGGTACCAACTGAACTGCCTCAATGCAATCGAGTGTCGAAATATGTCAAATAGCAAAATTTTGGTGTGGAAAGACCACAGGAGTTAACCAGTGAGCCAGCACACATGCAGCATGCTTGTTGTGTCAAGATCTAATAGTATTGTTGATTGGCTGTACTCGTGTTTTGCAGGAAAAACACCTGATAACACCCAGAGACAGGGCAGACCAAAAGTATGTGTAATGTAATCTTTTGTTAAAACAGATTAGATAAAATTGATACTGAAAAAATTATTGTTCAGGAGCCGGTATCTGTTGAATTTTTCTCAACAATACCGAGCTCTACTCATAACAGTAAAGGTATATGATATATATGATATATATGAGAAACACTGAAAATTCGTATTAAAACGTTCTATTTTAAAAGATATCATTCAAAATTTGACTGAGAATATAGGAAGAGCCGAGCATGTTTTCAATTTGCCGTTTTTATTAAAGCAAAGAAGGCATTATTTTCCATTATAACTGGTCATCACTGTCATATCACGTGTGCAGCAGCTTGCTAACTTATTCTTTCATACCTTATTAAATGTAATGCGTGAATTAAATGTAACGTCTCACTACTTGTTGTCCGACATTTGTGCAGCTGCCACAGTGACCACATATATTCAACTGACCCACTAAGTGCCAGTTCACAGCTTTTGCCAGCTCACAAGCGGTTTGATAGTCAGTATTTAAAGATTTTAGGTCATGCAACCGCTTGAACACCTGTAATATTATTTTTGAACAAACTGCAAAGTTCTGCCATTTAAGTAGAGAAGTCTTGAAAATTATGAGGGGATTAAGTTTTGTTTCAAATAAGAGACTCAAAGAGAAAGCAGACCCTCTGCAGCACTGAGTCAGCGGATTTAAAGTCTGTACTTTTTGCAAGTTACATTATGAGCTTCACTGAATGGCAGATGAGCCCGGATGAGGAAATCAATCATGCATCTTTCTTTGGGCAGATCAGTGTAATTTTGTAGATGTTGGTTCATTATGTCTCAGCACATTTTTTCAACAGGTCACACTGCTGTGCATTAGTGTATTAGTGCAATGCACACCGGAGATCAAGATGCTATTCGTCTGAATTTAGGAAAACTGCTGTAATTGACTTGATGAGCTGTAGGGGTAAAATTTCAAGTCAAATAGTTAAATTCAAGCAATGAGGTCTATACTGTGCATTGAAGAATTAGTAGTAGGAGTAGTTGGAGACAATGCTTTGTAGCTTGTGGGCATGAAATTCTAATTTAAAGAACAAGTCATCACAACACATTCCTCTCTAATCCTGCAATTTATACCACAAATCCAGATGTGCCAACATGTTCCCATACCTGGACTGTTGTGAGTTTAAATAACAAAGCGTGAAACTCATTTTATTTTTAGCGTCATTGGAGCAAGTTTTGTCTACATTCAAAGAAACCATAAAAAACATTGGCTTGAGCTGAGTGAGCAATGACACACTGTGTTGGCAATGAAGAAGACACAGTACCTTCTTTCTATTGTGTTGGCAACGGGTTTTGTTTTGCTTAAATGGCTTGCCAGGTGTGCATGTGAAGGAGCTGTTTGAACAGGTAAGCTTGGAAACATCTGGCAAGATGAGTTGGACTGATACGCCACACTCTGCTCCCCCTTTTACAGGAATGAGGGATGAATTTATGGCACCAATTTTAGACCTTTAAGTTCCAAATTAAAGGCAGTCAGTCGTAGAGCATTTACAATGAGAGTTTTACAAGTAGCTGTCTGAATGTAGATTTACCTTTAAGGCTGTATGTCTAATAAGTATTCTCATGACGCCACAGTGGATAGATAAGGTGGAGCACGCCTTATAACACAAATATCATTCATAATGTCCTCAGGCCTGTTCTTGGAAGGGAGAAACTATGAAAGAATTGAAAGTAAAATATGAAAGTAGAAGGAGATGGCTTAAGTTTAACTCTTTGGGGGATTTCTGCCGACAGTTTGAAGATATTAGTTTTTGTAGTATTTCTGTTTAAGGTAATTGAAAATTGCAAATCAGCACCGTCTGAGAAAATGGAAAACATCTGTCTTGATGCAGTTGTCCACTGCCTCTGTCTTAAGGGCTCTCAGGGAGGTCCATGAGGACATGTTGCCACATGCAGGCAGCACGGGGGGAGGGTGCCCCTTCTTACATACAGCATGGTGACAAAGGATGCCCTCTGAGAGAGAGAGAGAGACACAGTGGTAGCAAGAGATTTCATTTCAGCATATTCAAAGAAGTGCAACCTAATTGACAAATGTGAGACCTGTGTTTGCGTAAGACTTTGTGGATGTATGCAAGGAGTCAGATATTCTGTTTTTTTTTTAAAAAAGAAAAACATTCATTTATGGTCGTCAAATTCAATTTTCAGTGTTTTATTCTTGAATTGTTAAACTTTATTCATCCGTCACGTACATAATCTGATGACCAACATGATTAAACCTTATATTACATACTTCAAAAAAGTTTAAATGGAAAATGGGAAAAAACAAAATGGATTTTAGGGATCTAGAATTTGATATGGCTGCCAAAATAGAGACTAAATGAAAATTTGCCTGCAAGTTCTCCCCTCAGAGACATGTCCTACTAAATGCTGTTATCCTGTAGAATTTGATTTTCTTCAACAGCCATAAATTTGATTTTATCCCTCCCTGTCCGGGATTACAGAACATTCTTGGCTTCATCGTCTCTATGGTTTATTAGCAGGAATGCTTTAATCTGCAGGAAGAATCTGCAGATCTGTTCATCACTGCAGCTGACAGTTTGATCCAGATGTAGCTCCACCATTGGACTTTACAAAGACCTCTTGGAGGAGATACTATATTAGCCTAAACCTAACAATTTTATCAAGTTTAAGTCTTTTTTGTAAATAGATCTTTGGCATAGAAAAGATTATGAGCTACAAACTGTGAACATCAGAGATCTACATCGTTTTAAACTGTCAAGGACGTTTCTTTGTAAATAAGCAGTGGGAACTATGCTACTAATATTTCTGCTCTTTTTGGGTTGGCTTAAAGCCCCAGTATGTGAAAATTACTCCCATCTAGTGGCGCACTAATAGAATGCAAACAACGAGTAGTACTCTCTGGCACCCCCTCCTCTCAGCGTGGCATTACAACAATGGAAGCCACGACTGGCCAAAAAGGTGTCAACATGTCGACATTCATTTCAGCTGATTTATAAAACAAAACGGGGGGGGGGGGGT
>JAQFJA010003540.1:0-10250 GCA_029874485.1 Naso brachycentron | reverse complement strand
TTTAATAGTCTGCTGTGTGGCTGTGGGAGTTAAGTTTGTTTTCTGCTTTTTCGATATTAGCTGAAGCGCCCACTTTGTTTTCACTCAGGCAATCAGAAGTTTTACCTAGTTGGGTAAATGGACAGTATTAAAATCCATGTGTGCTGAAGGCTGAGTAATTATATTAGTTCAAATATTTAATTCACAGTCAACATAAGCAAGAGAAGAGACCTCCTGCACTTTATTGGTGCAAAAACAATTAAAAAAAATTTTTTAAAGTCAGTTTAAACTTGTAAGAATTTGCGCTCGAAATTAAGGGATGATAATGCAGCCTGTTGTTTCTGTGGTTGACATGCAGGCTTTACTGAGCAGGATTTGGGTGATGTGAGTTCAACATGTATGTGCTGTCGTAGACTGACGTCAGACTGACGGTGAGCAGTCAGGAGGAGAGCGAGCAGGCAAGATCTCATAGCAAAGAGGGAAGTTTATGTGAAGTCGTGCTTGTGCTTCTAACCATAATTTAGACACTGAGGACTCAACACTGTAAGACAAATTGTAAAAAACAGGAAGGGGTAAACAAAAAGAGAGAAGGTTGTGTAAGGATAAGTTCCACAGCACAGCAAAACACACCCAAGAAGAACTTCAGTGCACACTTAGCAAAGCATGCACTCCAAAAAATTCAACGCTTCCCTCTGAGGCTTCCCATCAAACACTGAAATCAGATTGTTTTCTGGCCTTCAGGTTGTCCATTAAATTGTGATAACACACACCTTGTATTATACCTTACATAAAATAAAATAGATATTGATAATGAAAATAATTGTTTGTTGTAGCCTTGCAGTGTTTCATTGATGGAACAATACAAACTTATTTTGCCTTGGCCTTGTAACTAAGTCATCCATTGTTGAAGTTTAAGGAATAAAAATCTGCAGACATTATTTGAGTTTTATAACTCCGTAGCATAGTAGTTTTTAACAGAATAGTGTTGCTGGTCCTGTGTCTAACCACTGGCCATTACTGCCTTGTGGATAAGTTTAGAAATTTATCACTTGTGAGATATTGCAAAGGGAGTCCAGTTCTGTGCCACTTCTAAAGTCTGGAGTGTTCTCTTTCAATAAGTGATCAAACAGGGCAAGACCAGAAAAACATGTTAATAATTAACATTAGCCAAGTCATCTTGCCTGTAACAATCAGAAACGTGGGTTTTTTTTGTCATTTATTATCCTCATGACCAGTAGAATTCCAGAGGCTGTAACCTGTTCAGGTCTTGTTGGTTTGGCCAAGAAGCAGATCTGAGCTTCTGTCAGGCAGAAATGGATGTCTTCTCCTCTTGATGTTGACCAGAAGAAATGGACAAATCACCAACTGACAAAACCATCAAACAAGTAGTGATAAATTTGGTAATGTTCTGATAACTACAACAACCACGAAAAGAACAATTTCCACAGGTTCAAGCATGTGTTCAAGCCATTTCACGTTGGCTTTTTTCCACAGTACTTTTTACAAGAAGATCCCAGACCACTCAGTTGTTTAGGAGAATATGAAGGCCCAAAAAATGTTTTCTTGTCCAAAGAATTTCAGCTGACTTTCCACTGCCATGTTGATAATGACTGAACTTTAATTTTTGGACGAACTGTTCCTGTGGACATCAACTGGACCATGAGCTGTTCTGTTTTTCCTTAAACACGTTCATCTTTGGATCTTCCATATTCAATTAGTATACAGATGATAAAATCAATAGAAATCAGGTCTGTTACAATAAGCCACCTCTTTGCAAACGACATTACTGCAGCACAGAGATATGAGATTGAAATGTACATGATTATTTACTGTCAATGAATAAAGTGAAAGGAAACATTTAAAGTCGTGTCAAGTTCACTTCTCTCTCTGTGATGCAATTGCAACATTTAATTCGACAGAAAATTAAATTCAAGCATTCTTGATGTTTCCCATCATCCAAGCTGTTACATGTGATCAATCGTGAAAGATTATGACATAATTCCGAGTGAATTTCAACATGACGTACGTGTTGTTTTTCACAGTGTATAGCAGGCTTTTCTGTTTACAGGCTGCAGTTTGTTTTGCAGCTTTATACTGAACTTTTCCTTCAGAACCTGCTCTATCTCTTCATCTGTTAGGTTCCTCATGTCTAAGATATCAACACCCTCCTCGGATTTGTAGGTGACCTCACTATAGGTCCAGCCAATCAGGGCTCTGAATCCTGTGGGCGTTTGCAAAGAGCAGATGGACTTATTGGTGAACAAAGACATTGGATCGGTTTGAAGGGTGTGGGTTATCTCAAAGAAATGATCGACCTCACGAGGCACCAAGGCGAAGCAGTAGATTTGCTTTGTTCCCTCGCTGTTTACCAGACTTGATTTGGCAAAGGCTGGATTGAGAACCTCTGGCTTCCTATTAGTCTTCTCCAGCACCCAGAAGTCCCCCTTGTCTATGAGACGAAAGACACCTGCTGCCTGTGGTTGGTCCTTTCCAGAGACGAGCTCAAGAGGTTCCCATATTTGGAAAGACACCCCATAGCTTACATCTGCTATATAAGCCTTTCCATCAATTATGACCTTGTTGATGAGATGAGATTCAATGGGACGAAAATCATTATTGTTAAAAATTCTGGCGCCCAAGGTCGTGGTGTCGTAGCCCATTTGTCTCAGCACCCAGCCAAACAGGTAGTTGTTCTCCATGCACCAACCCCCACGGTTGCTCCTCACGATCTTATTGAAAATGACCTCAAGGTCCATGACGATCCTCTCACCACAGTGAATGCTGAGGTTTTCAAAGGGAACTGACATGACGTGCTGTTTGTGGATCAAATTCAGAGTTGCAAGGTCCAGTTTGTCATAAGAGCCGTGGAAACCGATTCTTTGGAGGTATTCCTCCAAATTCATCTTGCCTGTAAAATGCATAAAAAACCTTTATAAAGTGAATAAATTTACTGAACATCACTGGTTACAAAGCTGCACTTAATTAAAACAAGGACAACTTGTAATAATTACATCTCAGAAATGTTCCTAAAATATACTTTCCATTGTTGGTAGTTCAAAAGGCTACTTGCAGTAATTAAAAGCAGAGAAGCAGTGTTTAACTTTTAGTTGATGCTTATTCATGCCAGTAGCCGATTTTGGGGCTATAAAAAGGTGAGATCTTGTAACTTCCTTCAGAGCTGCAAGCTGAAAAGGTTGCATACCTGAAATGACCTCTAATAAACAGAACTTTGCCCCTGCAAAAGTTACAGAAAGATAATAAATGGCAGCCTACACTTAGCTGAGACACATCGGCCTAGTTAACGAGATAGTCTCATATCGCATAGTCAGTATAAAAACTTCAGGAAATGAAAAGTAAACGTCATACTTCATTCCCGCCAGCACATTTCGCCGATTAGTTTTCTTTGATCCTATTTTGTCTCAGCTGTATCGGTGCTTAAACAGACCTCTTACCTTCGGACTGCGACATTCCGTGAAGTTGTGGGTTGTTGTTAAGAGTTGAGTTATTTAACTGTGTCATGGTTGTCCTCGGGCTGAGCTTGCCGTTGTTTGTGCTCGCGCACAGCCACAAGAGGCACTGCAGACAAACAATTTACAGAGTCCATTCATTTTGTTAATGTAACCGTTTATTTCTAACATGTAGCAGATTAAATGGTGGCATACTATGGGAAAAAACTGCACGATAATCAAACATTGGCTATAGACTATTCTATGCCTTAAGATAAAAAAAGTATGCCACAGCTGTAAAAGCAAAATTGCTAGCTGTCCTTTTAAACAAAGGCTGCAGTAGTGTCGAAAAAGTTAAAAGACCCGTAATATAATAATCTCACAAGTTTCTAACACTCGGGTGTTTTCCTGGAGTATGTATGACAATTAAATGCAAAACGTTAAGTTAAAAAAAACTCTGCTTTTATTCTGGAGGGATTAAGGCGCGCACTAGGAAGAGAGCGCCAAGTTGACGTATATGTCATCCCCATCCGATTACATCTTTCAAAATAAAAGGCCTATTGGCGAACGCAAATTGGAATTAATTTTACAATTGTAAACAGGCCTATTCTAATACAACATTTATATCTTGGGAAGATTTTTATAGACTCAGTTGATAATCGCATTGTGAAGGTAATTTTGCCTAACTTCCTGTGTATTTTTTCAACTAGCCTATCTCTACTTTCACTTGACACAATGAATGTACATGAATGTGCCTCATTATATGTATATTTGCATTTTGAAATAACAATTTTTAAAAAATAACAACAACCACAAAATTGAATGTACATACATAACAGATCGGAGATCAAGGAATTGCACACCTCTGCTTCCTCACCAGTGTTGTGCTAACTGTTAAAGGCCTAGCCTACTGCAGTTTTAAATGACTGACATTTAACTACTATTTCACAGGTTTTCCACCTTGCTTATGTTAAGGTTGGCACTAAAAGTAAAACATGAGCTTAAATAGCCCTACTCTCTGTGAAAAAAACTAAATAAAGCCATCAGCTAAAACATAAAAAAACCTTTATAATGTGAATAAATTAACGGGACATCACTGGTGAAAAAGTTGCACTTTATGATGCAAAATCGTCTTTGTTTTACCTGTTACAATAATGACATCTTGTCTTAATTAGATATTAAAAATGTTTCTTTAAATGGGTTTTCCATTTTTGATAAGGCAAATATCATTTATTCTACATTTATTAAAAATGTAAGGGCAGCTTATCTTTATTTTTTCATTGTTATTTTTCTTGTGAGTATTTTAAAAGTTGGTGAAAAAGCAAACAAACAAAAAAACTAAGGGTGAATGAAATCTTGCTATTGCTGCAAGATGAAAGAGGTGTATGTATATGTATATGTACATTAGCTCTTCAAGAAGTCCTATTTTCTCACTGCAGAAGTTACTGTACAACACCAGCGTAGACAGAAAAAAGATTCTGGGCGTGCATCAGAAAAACTATGTGTATATTTTCTCCACAACAAAGAGTAGGCTAGACTTCTGTGTATCTTCATAAAAACATGACTATGCATTATTCTCCATATAGGGCTACCTGCAGGAAGGGTTTAGCAATTTGCCAAAATATTCCAACCAACTAATGTCAGCCCATTACCTTGTGATTGCCAATATAATGGTGCAGATGTTTGCGCTGTAACATGCAGTGGAGGCAGGAGTGTTCTCACATGACATTTTCAGCAAATGCAATAATGGATGAACTAGTTGACAAGAAGAAGGCAAGATCACCTGTGTGGGATTATTTTGGATTTAAACAGGACACAACTGACAAGATGAATCAATTTATTGTGCAGCAGCAGAGATGATTTCTAGTCCCTGTGGAGTCCCCTTGAGCTCTCTAACACTTTCAAGAGATCAAACCGAATAAACAGCCTACAGCACGTTTGAACGCAAAAATGCTTCGTTAGATCATTCTTGTTATAATTAAAATATCTATTGAAGTTTTTTTTACCACAGACATTTTAAGTAGGCTACAGCATCCACATATTTCGCACGTTTAACTGAACTGATGGAGCTGAGTATCTGCTTACCTGCGCAGCTGATGTGAACATTTCTAATAACTTCAGTCGATGAGAAGTGACAAAGTAGCTGACTGAAAAAAGATCAGTGCCATCATTTTCATAATTCATAACATGACTGTATGTAACGAAGTGTTGTGACTCCATCCATAACCTGTTTATTGGCGTTTAAACATTTTTACTGTGTCCACAAACTTTTTGCGCTCCCACTTTCCGCACCCCGGGGACGCAGCTGTTGCAGCACCACAAGTTACATTCACCAAAGACAGTTCATTAAATGATAAAACCAAGTAGCATAACTCGGCCAAAGCACTAGTTAAGATGCTCTAGTATAAATATGCCACAGCAGTAGATGAGTCAGTATCACATCGAGGCACCACAGCTAGATTCCTTCTAGACGAAGTTTCTTACACGTATTCGTAATGTGTGTTTTCAGAGAGCATGTGTGACCATTAAATGCTGAATTTTACTACTTTTTTAAATAATATCCGCTTTTATTCTGAAGGAACGATGGTGCGCATAGGAAGACGTTTTGTTGTTTTCAAGTGATCACGTGTTCAAGATGATGTCATTCGATCACAACTTTCAAAATAAAGGCCACAACAAACAAATTGGAACGTGGGCACGTGAGACTCGTGCGTCTCATCCATCATTGCTGAGACGCAGTCGGGATTCTTAAAGGAAGGTCGATTCATAACAACATACGATTTTTATTAGATTTACTCGATTATAGTGATTCGATTCAAGAAAGAAGACTTATTTTATTTTTAGCTTTATATGGGCCTAAAGCATTCGATTCTGTTGAACATCCTTTTATATTGAAAACTTTTGTGACACTGGGTTTGGATTTGGGTTTCTGTGTAACGGAATCAACAGTTGTTCTTAATGGCATCTGTTCAGGATTCAAGATCAAAAGGGGTATTTGTCAGGGCTGCAGCACCTCACCTCTTCTGTTTATTACGGTTGCAGAGATGGTATCTATGAACATTTTTTTAAAAGTTGTATTGAAGGGTTAAATTTGATGGGAAGACAAATAGTAATGAGTCTGTTGGCAGATGGCACCACTTAACCAAGGGAATCAGATTCCCTTAGCCTGACACTATTCTCTTTTCTAAGGCATCAGGCCTTAAGTTGGAAATGGACAAATGTGAAATGTAGATGTTACATGACTGCCCCCTGCAGTCGTCATGTGGAATAAAAATACAAAAAGAGGAGAAATACGTGGGGATTGTTATTTCTAGGGACAAAATAGTAAGTATATATTTGAACAGATGGCTGTAGAGAGACATCACAATTTTTGGAAGGGTGTTGTTATCCAAGATGGACAGTTTGTCCTTACCCATATCAGCAGACATGATAAAAACTATAAATAAGATGAACTTTAATTTTAGATGGAGAAACAAACGTCAGTACATAAGAAGGGGTGACTTGGTTAAAAGCTATGAGGATGGAGGCGTGAATGAGATTGATTTTGATGTTATGAATGGTGTTTTTTAAAACTGAAATGACTAAAATCCTTTAATCTAAATGGTGACTCCTTCTGGTTAATTGTTCTTAATTTTTTTTTTTTTCGAAAAATGGGTGGAATAGACTTTTTATTGAGATGTGACTTTGAACGTAGTTCATTACCAGTTAAACTGTCTGCTTTCCATTGTGCTCCTCTACTGGAAGTGAATCTACAAACATAACTTCACACCACGTAACACTCCCGCGTGTGGAACAATAGAAACATGTTGTGGAGTAAAAAAAGTCTGTGTTTATGGAGGAATGGAACTCCAAAGGGATCTGGGCTGTAGCCCACTTTATGGATGACCGTGGAAATCTTTTACAGCATGCAGAGTTTTGTAAGAAATATTCTATTCAATGTACTGTAAAGAACTACAAGAGACTGATAAAAGCCATACCAGCTTCCCTAAGATTGACGGTGAATGAGACATTTTATATTCAAATATCTTCCCTGGACTAAGACAGCTCTGCATAGAAGGGATTGATTTGCATGACAGTAAATGTGCTGACAAGGAGTATTCTAGTACAAGAATGTTTCCCTAACCCAATCAGGAGAAATTATGTGCTAAAGGGATTTGAAACTGATTAGGGTTAAGAGAATACAGAGAAGATACATCTCACTCCCTCTGCATCCTAAGATAAAAGAGGTGAATTTCAACATCTCATATGAGATTTATCCTACCGATGAGTTCTGAAGACTGAAGTTTAACTTTGATACCAATACTCCAATTTCTTGTGAAAGTACAATTGAAAACTTGGATCATATCTTGTTTCACTGTGAATCAGTGCAGAATTTTTCAAAGGAATATGTGGGGACTGAGTCATCACCATTAATGAAGAAAATTGTAAAATTTGGTACTTTCATATTTGGATCCGGAAATCCAGATTCAGATCTTATCATCAGTATCTTACTGTTATTAAGTGAACACTTTATGCACCAATGTAGATATTTCAAAGTTAAACCCTGTCTAACCAACATAATAAATAAGATTAAACTACTAAGTAGGTCTCTTTTGCTGGTGAATGACAAAAAAACTAAATATACTCATTATTTTCTCTGTGCAAACTGATTTGAGATGAGCCCTATTTTTCTTTTTTGATTTTTTTATTATTGTCATACAGTAGCCTGTTGTTTTTTATGTTATTCTGTCTATTTAGAGTCCCTGTCCTGAAACCATTGTATGTTTTCATACACTTTTTTCTGATGTTGCTCAGTGAGAAACTGTCTGTGTTGTTTGACTGAATGTGCCTTATTGTAGGCCTATGTATATTTGCATTTTGGAATAACAATTCTTTTTTAAAAAAAGGTATGCTGAGACCATCTCAACATTACAGGCTACACATGAAATCACGTGCTCATCGTCTCCAATTGTAAACAGGCCTATTCTATTATGACTTGAATAGCCTATCTTGGGAAGCTATAATAAGTTGACAGTCAGTGAATCTTTGTATTACACCTCACATTGTGAATGTAATTTTGCCTTACTTTCCATGATTTTATGACCTTGTATTCAATACCATCATTGATGAGAGTCAGTCTGGCTTTATACAAAATAGGCATATTTCTCACAATGTAAGATTAATTTTTGATACACTGGACTATTCAGAGTTTGTACAAAATGACAGCTCGATTCGTTTTTTTAGATTTTTATAAAGCCTTTGACTCTTTGGAGCGTGAATTTATGATGACTGCTCTAAAGAAATTCGGCTTTGGCAACTTTTTTTGCAATTCAGTCAACATGCTATATGCCAATGGAAATAGTTCTATTAAACTAAGTAATGGCACATTATCTCACATAATCTCCCCAAGATCCCCTTTAAAGCGCGGGGTGCTACAAGGGTGTCCTCTATCAGTGTACCTCTTTCTTCTAGCAGTACAACTCCTTAACCCACATATTAAAGCCAGGACTTTAAAAGGCATGGCTATTGCTAATAGGGAAATAATCATCAGTGAGCTGGCAGACGATCCTGTTTTGTGTCTTAAAGATGCTTTGCAAGTATCAGTGGCAGTCTGCAATATCCAGTCTCTCTCCAAGGCGTCTGGGCTCTCTCTCCGTCTTAATAAAAGTGAACCTTTAGCTGTGGATGAATGTGCAGTAACTTCAGTCTGTAATATCCCTGTGAGAACCTCTGTTACATATCTTGGGAGATCAAATTACTAAAGATAGGAAGTCTAGAGGCAATTTAAACTTCATTCCCATAACTGAAAGAACCCCCAAAATCTTCAACCACTGGCTACAAAGAGACCTACCTGTAAAAGGCAGAGTTTTGCTCACAAAGGCAGAGGGTATCTGGCGTCTAACCCATGCAGCTCAGTCTTTACATGTTGACAATTCAATCTGCAAATCCATTGATAGAATTCTAAGCAATTTCTTGTGGAAAAACAAAACACATTATATGCGAAAATCTGTTGTTTTGAATACTTATAATAACAGTGGGCTAAATTTCATGGACTTCAGCTCTCTTAATAATACATTCAAAATGAACTGGATCAAACAGTTTCTGAAAAACCCTACTTTTATGTTTTATGTTTCACACTTAACTGTCCTTAAATTCATTTTGCTCTGTATAGCATCCCAAAAATACCACTTAAGCTTTTAAAATTTTCATCAACAGGTTCTTTTGGCATGGGCATTGATTCACAAGCACATTTTCTCTGGACAGAAATGGTATATTTGGAGCAACTGAAACATTATATACAAGAACTAGTCATTGTTCTATGGAAAATGGTTTAACAATGGTATTATGCTTGTGAGTCAGTTGTTTAAAGAAGATGGGTTACTGTGTAACTATTCAGAATTTCTCTCCAGGTATAATGTACCAATAACACCAAAAAAGTTTTCAGTAGTGTTCGATGATGTTCCTTCTGGTGTGTGCATGTTATTCAGGAATGTTGATCACTTGCTGCCCCTGTCAGTTTCACCTCCTGACGTAACACGATCTCCTTCAGGTAAAGTGTGTTTTTCCTTTAATACAGGTGTGACTTCAAGAATAGGAGCTATGTTTCAGGACAGTATGGTCTTTACTCCTCCAGCAACAGTATAGTGGAGCAGTTTTGTGAGTAAAATTGACTGGAGGAAAGTCTGGTCTCTACCACAAAAGTTTCTTTTGACAAAAAAAGTCCAAAAAAGTTTCATTTAAGTTGATTCATAGATTTTATCCAGTGAAGCAGCACCTCAAAAAGTTTACGAGTGATAGAGACGTAAAGATGTGAACTACATCCTGAAGCTCCCATGTATATTGGTC
>JAQFJA010003498.1:0-10252 GCA_029874485.1 Naso brachycentron | reverse complement strand
CCAATTCTTCTGTTTTTTTCTTATTTAATTCTGACTGTTTTCTTGATTTTTTTTTCTTCCTTTGATCCTGAATTCTTCTGTCATTCTTCTTTGTCTGCTTTTGTTTCTTCCTTGCCTCACATCCCTGCTTCTTACCCTCTTTTCTCCCATTCTTCTGCCTTCCTCTTGTCTCTCCCTTCATTTTCCACCAGGAGGTTCACACTTCAGATGAGTCAGACTGTGATGATGACCTTGATCCAAAAACAGGCATGGAGGTACAGTACATGCACACAGAATTAATTTGTTGAAAAGACTTGTGACTTTATCATAGAAACATGCTGCATGGAAATTCAGCAATACAAACCCAGATTATTGCTTCCCGCATAAGTGTCTAAAATAGATAAAAAATGAAATGGTAAAAGAATCTCAGTCCTAGTGGACAGACATTAACTACAGCATTACTCACTACACTATTTTTAAAAGAGTAAAACCTTAATCTTAACTAAATGTTTGCTTTGAACTCATCTGTTTTGCAGCTTCTCAACCCAAACTTCATTCAGGAAGGTAAGAGACACACAAATCAATTTAAGTCATTTTTTTAATCAGATACGTTAGCTTTAGCTTTAGGTAATGTTGTTTAATGCCAGTGGTTGACAGTAACGAAGTCAATGTACTTAAATACTGTACTTAATTTGCTTTTTTGGATACTTGCTACTTTCACTCCATCACATTTTAAAGACACATATTTTACCTCCACTACACTTCTATGAAGGCTGTGAAGTACTCGTTACTTTTAGGCCAGCTGTAGTTGTAGTGGAGTAATATTTGACCAGGAGTATCTATACTTTGACTCAAGTACTGGGGTTATAATTTCATCTTGTGGAGGCTAGCTAGCGCCGAGCAAAGACGCTAACATAACCTTCGCCGCTAACAGCTACTTTAACTAAATTCACTGGCCAATAAATTTCTCGTCAACAGTTCACATCAAGGTTACATCAAACCATGCCTTTTCCGCTGACTCAACTTGTAATCCTAACACAAATATGAAGTTTTGAATAGTAGAAAATTGATCAGTGACATTATTCATTAGGGTTTGATAACCACTTGTGATTTGTCCAAGTGGTGTGGCTGTAACTAGCTCTCCAAGATGGTGGACCTTTTCGTGCATGACTGACACATCGGGTACTGACAAGCATTACACACCGCCACCTGGTCAACAGGTAGTGTTGCATCATGAGTAATGTGGGCAACAGGTTAGAAAGTGTAGAATAAAAATGAAACTAATCTTTGATTCCTCCAAATTGATCTTGATCTCTCTTTTTTTGGAGTTCTCTGGAGTGACTCTGATGCTGATGTTAGTTGTGGTTCTGCACAGTGATGGAGTTAATCAGTTCATCCCAGGTCACTGACTGTTGTTCACGCGCTCTCCGTGGATGTGCAGTGACTCACCGCTGGACAGAGGAATGGGCACGCTGGGCTGCTCTTGCCGTCCTCTCTGGATCCGCACCGTGGCCCACTGCAAAGACACTGATGTTCAGATGACCTGTGACACGATGCCTCCTGCTGCACATTTCATAACTGCACAAACACACTTGGACAGGAGTGAAGAGACACCACGAGCTGTGCTACAGAGCAGACTGTCTGCAGTTCACACACCACACTCTGACAGAGAGACACCGGCCTCTGTTACCTCCAGGATTCTGACGAGGATCTGGATGTAGACCCCCGTGACCCCCAGAGAGACTCCGAACATGGCAGGTAGCATGATGAGAAACAGCACCACAAACACCCACACCTGGAAAACACCTGCAGCCACACACCACAGGTCCTCCATGACTGACAGCTGAGGCAGCAAACACAGGTCAGCGCTCACGGCATCGTCTGCACAGCACAAACAAAGCCAGGGTCAACGACCTTTTCATCCAAATGAGCAGACGACACCTGCAGCTCAGAGAGGCTGTGACGAAGCGTTTCCACCTTTCACACCTGTCTGACAGAACAAACACTTGACTCAATTACTGCTAATGAATAATAAAAATAGCTGAAGTCATAATGCTCACATTCTGTGGAGGTAATCCGATTACATTCAACTTTACGCAAAAAGATTTTCACATTATTGCAGTTTCACATCTGCAGCCTCACAGACTGACAGATTTTCATGTTTTCTTCAAAAAACACCAAAAATAAAAGTCAATAAACTACAAACAGAGAAAAACTTTAAATATGGAATATTTTCCTTCCTGAATCTGCTGACCATTTCCTGTTACAGTCAATATATTAACAATAATAATGATAGAATAAAAAAGTACAATACAAACTACACATCATAATTAAACTTTTTAAATAATCAGTACTTTTGCTGACAGTACTTTTACTGTGATTCTAAATGCATTTACACTGCTTTATTTCAACTGTTAACTTTTAACTTTTTATCTGATTGTACAGTACTCGAATAAATGTACTTCTCAGAGACCCTTTACTTCACGAAAAGTAGTAAGTACTCTGTTACAACTAAAAGTTTTGCATTGAAAATGTTACTTCATTTAAAGATAATTCCAAAAATGTACTCAAAGTGACAGTAAAAGTACTCGGTGCCCTGTGACTACAGAGTACCACAACATCGTACACGAGTAACCCACATGTATTTGAGTAAATGTATCCAGTTACATTCCAGCTGTTTACTCGCTGAGGGAGAACAGATAACAAGCTGTACCGTTAGTCGAGCCGTCTGTTGTTATTGAACTGAACTAAACAACGAAACAAACAGCGGAGCGCAAATAAACAACAACAACAACAACAAACACGTCTGTTTCTTTGAATGAATAAATACCTGATGATGCGATCTGCAGCGGGGTCAAACGTCCTGTGGAAACACACTGAGTGTTGAGTATCAGTCTTAAGCCACCTCAGCGCGCTGCTCAAGCCACGCCCCTCTGCGTGCGTCATCATGGCGGGCTGCGCAGCAGAAACGCAGACTGCGCGCCATGCTGCGCTAACGTCGCGCTTCGGTAACGCCTCTGACGTGACCTACAACATGGCGGAACCGACGGTCCGGGTGTCCGGGATCGTTTTAGCGTCTCTGATGTTCCAGCACGTGAACAGCGACTCAGACGTGGTGAGAAAAACGTTCAGTTTGCACTAAAGTCTGCGTGTTTTCAGTGGCGGCGAACTGCGCGTCACACTGACGCGGAGAGCTGACAAACATGACGACAGAAACAAACTAACTCCATCACTTCCTGTTCATCTGTTTGATCAGCAGCGCTTCTGTCTTTAGTTCAGAGAGGAAGAGTGACACTGAACGTCTCAACGCGATTTTTCTGCGTTTTTTCCGCCGAGCTCAGAGATCAGTCAGCATTCAGACACATCCATATGTAAAGACGGACACCGAAACAAAGGTGATGAAATATGACGACATGCGTTTCAAATGCGGATCAGCTAAAAAACTGCAAATATGAGTCAAATCCCCGCCCACCGCCGAGCTCATCACTGCAGTGTTTCTGAGGTTTTCTTTCAGCATGTCAGAAAAAAGTCCTTATTTTAAAAAATATTCCACTAAAGTAGGGCCACTTATATCCCCTTTCATTCAAATGTTTAATTATTCATATCACTGCGTTTTTATTTCCCATTTTAATGTGTTTTCTCAATTTTATGGCTGCAGCTGATGAGCTTTTTTCATTATCCATCAGTCTGAAAGTTTTTTGTTTCCAAAAATAAAATATTCCAGTTTTAAATGATTCTATGACAAAGTCACAAAAAAAATTTTCAAGACACTTTTCTGCTGTTCAACTAAACCATTAGTCATTTCTTCTGTATTCAATGTAAGCTTCATTTTTTTTGACATCTTTAATTTCCATCTTGTTGTAGTGCAATTTTATATGATTTTTTAAAACGTAAAGCTTTGTTAAAGTTTCCTGGCAAGTCAAAAAACCACTGAAAGTTAGGTAATACAGTGACCTCATCGTACAGGTCAGTGTGCAGTTTGAAGACGGCGGTTTGAAAAATCTCTCATCCATCAGCGTCGCTGCGCAGGTCAAATACATCAGCACTCTGATGGTTGTGTCCTACATATCTATCTATCTGCCTGTCTGTCTGTCTGTCTGTCTATCTATCTATCTGTCTATCTGTCTTTCTATCTATCTATCTGTCTGTCTGTCTGTCTATCTATCTATCTATCTATCTGTCTATCTGCCTGTCTATCTGTCTATCTGTCTATCTGTCTAGATAGATAGTAGCCATTTTTTGTCTGGTGTTTCTGCAGGAAGGTCTGATCCTCGGAGAGAGCAGATTTGAAGAGCAGATCACCATCAGTGACTCTCAGGCCGATCACATCCACATCGAGGAAATCTACAGTAAGTTCGGCTCGCTCACACGCGGCGTTACATCATCACTGTCACATGACAGCTCCTGTCTTTGTCTCTTACAGATATCCAGAAGCACGTGGCCTTCCACAGACTGAACGAGTGAGTATGAGTCGTAACTTTGATAGCTGACCTCGGACCAGCCTGTCCTTCAGATGACTTCAGGCTGATTTGACTCTGAGACCGCAGGCTGAGGCGGGATTTCTTAACTTCATTTGAAATAAATACAAAACGAGGAACAGCTGAAACAGCTTTTGTTTATCCTGATCCAGCTCACTGTCAATACGCTGCGTTTTGGCAGGTCTGGGTTTATGGACCTGTTGCCATGACAACAGATCCAGATGAAACTAGTTTAGAAGAACCAACAGATCCAGACTCCAGTCAAACCATCATCATTATGGCCTGTGTGTGTGAGTTTTCCATGAAGAAGAACTTGAGCGTCCTGACAGTTGCAGCTGTTGGTATCAGTGCAGATGTTGGTCTGATCTCTGTGTTCGCAGCTTCTACGACAGTGTGGGAGACGTGAACACGGACACCGTGAAGAAAATCCTGGCAGACAACAAGCAGGTAAAACATCACAGTGATGACACTTCAAAAGTGGGTTGGAAACGTTCTCAGCGCTGACGGAGCTGTTTGTGTCGTTCACCTGGAGGAGGGCGTGATCGGCTGGTACCGCCAGCGCAGGAACACGGAGCAGCAGCTGACGTTCAGGGAGAAGATCGTCCACGAGAAGCTGCAGAGCGCGCTGAGCAACCCTCACATGATCTTTGTGCTGCTGACGCCCTGCAAGCTCACAGGGCCAGGCTCCACCCACAGGATGGAGTACGCCGCCTTCATCTCACGCCGCAGGTGGCCGCAGCTGCTCCTGTGTGTGTGTGTGTGTGTGTGTGTGTGTGTGTGTGTGTGTGTGTGTGTGTGTGTGTGTGTTATTAGGCACGTCAGGCTCTGTCACACTCGACTTTCTGTCTCATTTCTGAAACATCTTGAAGCAACAAAGCTGCTCTCTGTAGTTTTGATTATTGATTAGTAAACAAACTAAACAGTCATCAGATCAGTCAATTGGTAAAGCTCTTATTATCTGTGTTTTATGTGTGTTTCTCTGTTGTTGATAACGTGTGTGTGTGAAGGCGTCTCGTGAACGTTCCAGTGTTGGTCAATAATCTGGGTTTGCTGGAACAGCTAGCTTACTGGAAGGTGTCGGCTCCGTGCTCTGCTGCAGGTTACAACCTCACCATGAAGAAACACAGGTACGATGCTGCCGACAGTGAGAAGGAGGAGGAGGAGGAAGAGGTTTAAATCCCCTCTGTGTGTCCGATCACGTCACATTACTCTCCTCTGTTGTTCCAGCTCTAAATTCTTCTGCTCCAACGGGCTGCTGAGAGAAGTCAACGAAGTGAATAAAATGAATGAGTCTCTGCAGATGGAGCTGCAGGTGAGGACATGGTGGAATGTGTGTGTGTGTGTGTGTGTGTGTGTGTGTGTGTGTGTGTGTGTGTGTTTTAGGGCCCAACCGATACATTATCTGATGATGATATAATCCGATATTGGCCTGTTGCAGATATATCAGTATTGGCATATATGTTCCTCAGTATGCGCTGATTTTCAAACTGTTTTTTAAAGCTTGAAAAAATCCTTGGCCTAGTAATTTAAAATGGTGTAACCATGTAATTTGTCCAGCAGAGGGCAGGCCATTATTTAACTGGTATTAAATAAAGTGTTAACTGTTCATTGCGCTGATGTTTGGAATGAAGTTTGTGAGATATCCTGCTTCCAGAACTTATCGTTGTTATATGTATAACCACATTCAAAATATTGTATTTAGAATATTAGAGGAAATATCGGACATTGGAATTTTCTTGCTTCTTAATATCAGTATTGGCATCGGCCACAAATATCCCGTATCAGTTGGGCCTGAGTGTGTTTTCACCTCCTGCAGCTTCACACACTCAGTCGGTGTGTTGTGTGTTGGACAGAAAGCGTGCAGGGACGTGGAGGAGAGTGAGCGTCTGCTGGAAACCCTGCAGGCAGAAGTCTCAGCTCTTAGGAGGAAGCTGAGGGAGAAGCAGCAGAACGGAGCAGCAAAAGGTCGGTGGTGCTCTTCATGTTACAGCCGCTCACTGAGGCCAGACCTCATATTAGCTTTCATCATGTTGTTTGATGACACACGTGTTGTCTTCTCCTGGTTTTAACTGTGGTGCTCAACAGAAAACCTGATTTCATGGTGGAGCTCTTGTGTAGATTTGGTCTGTGACACCAGCAGAGCAGAAACACTCACAGTCTGCACTGTTTGGACTGAGGAGACGCTGTTGTTTGCTTGATAACAAGGTACAAATCAGTGATGCTAGGCTACAGTGATGCTAGGCTACAGTGATGCTAGGCTAGTCTCCCCCTGCTTTCAGTCTTTGTGCTAAGCTAAAAGGTCAAGTTTATTTCTATAGCATACTTAAAAACAACTCAGGCTGACCAAAGTTCTGTGCAACCTAGATAAGCACTGAAGTACTTAAAATACAACAAAAGACATAGAAAAATACAATATTAGTGGACTGTTACACTTTAATACTAAAATATTAAAGAGTAACAATAAAAATAGAAAATTACCAAAAAAAATTACCAGAACTATACTTTAAACAAACTGATAAATCTGTCCCGCACAGCCGAGTCTGAAAGCTTCGAGGCTGTGAGTGAGACGCCATCAGTGTCACATGAAAACTCGGAGCAGCAGCGCAGAGTGACCTCATGAGCAGAGTCTTTTCTCACTGGTCGGTTCAGGACTGAGTGGTGTTTTGTGTCTCAGCAGCTTCGGACGATGATCGACTCGAGCAGAAGAACAACCTGCTGCTGCACGACGCCGTCAGAGCTCTGTTCGCCCACTCTCCTCTGTTCCACACTCAGACTTTAACCCTCGAGGCTCTTCCTGTTCCTGATCTGTGCTGTGGCACCGGGCAGGACGAGGACGTCTCCACGGCAACGCTGATCCACTGTGACGCTCAGGAATCCCACTCTCTGCCGCATCCCAGCAGAGCAAACTGTCACAAACGGCTGAGAGAAGCACAGCCAGCGAGGGAGAAGAAACGCAGGAAAAGCAGCTCATGATGAGGAAACAAGTTCCTGCTTCATCACAGTCAAACTTCATCTGCTTTTGAGCCACTCGCTGGTTTACCTGTGAACATCAGTCTGATTTTAGGCAGTTTGACTGCTTGTTATGATGATGATCTGTTCTGTCAGAGCGAGTTCACTCCTTCACCTCGTTCATTTCATGTTTGACAAGTTTGAAGATTCTCATTTGTCAATAAAAATGTTGCCTGGTCTAAACGATGCAGTCTGTCATTTATATCTGTAGAATGAAGAAATACTCAAAGTACCACAAGTACAGTACGTATTTATGTGTACTTAGATATGTTCATCTGTGAAGACCAGCTGTGATCCAGATGTGGTTGTGTCACTGTCAGCTGCTCGGCTGCAGGACAAACTGTGCGCTGCGTCACCATGTTGATAAATCAGCTGATCTCAGTCACCTGACTGCTGACTCAGCAGAAGCAAAGATTCATGTGGGAACTTTTTAACCCACGTCTGGTTTCTGGAACATCACAGCCCAAGTTTTATGATAAAAAATGAAATGGTGTTCTTTGCTGGTTTACTGACGTGTTTGACTTGCGACGCCTCGTCAGGAGCAACTTTAAATTCTCTGAACGTTTCATGTCAGTCACTAGAGATAAAAACTTCAGTGTTTCACAGGGTGAGGGTCTGAGTCTCTGAATGACCTGTGTGTCATGTGACCACACACTGTTGTCACTTCACACTGATGTTAAAAGAATGTTGCTGCAGGTGGAAGAGAAACAAACTGACGGCAGCTCAGAGTGAAAACACTTTAATACAGAGTCAACACACACACACACACACACACACACACACACACTAATCCAGGTGTTTGATAGTGCAGATGTTCGGGTCCTTCATGAACTGTGGGTGCTTGTGAGTCACTGACATGAAACCTGGATGGAGAAGGTTGTGCAGAGTCAAGTCAATGAAAATCTGACAGGAAACATCGCTCACACACACACGTTTGTACTGCTATAATTGTGAGGACACTCATTGACATAATGCATTTCCTAACCCCTAACCCTAACCTGAACCATAAAAACTGAATGCCTAACCTTAACCCTTACCCTAACCTTAACCAAAACCTGATTCTAACCCTAAAACCAAGTCTTAACCCTCAAAAAGTCCTTTAAAGGCCTGTCAGGGGGTGAGGACCGGTCAAAATGTCCTCACTTTCCAAAAAGTGTCCTCACTTCCATGGCGTAAAACTCAAATGACTGAAAATTGGTTCTCACAAAGATAGCTGTACAAGAGCACACACACACACTTTTTCAAGTTCTATAAGTGATCAGAAAAAGCAGAACACATGAGGAAGTGCAGCACCCAAACAATTACAGTACACACATGTAATAATTGCAGGTCATCTTCAAAAAAGGCAGTTTTTGTAAGCATGTTTGGATTTAACGAGATGAAAAGGAGGAGTATATTGTGGACACTTTGTAAACCATCACACAGAGACAAATGTGAGAAGAGCAGGGCAGTGAACTTCAGCACTGACAAATGAGACCAGATGACCAGCACACACTGCAGGTGGGCTGCGAGCGTGAGTACACAGCGAGTGAGTGCAGTGATTCTCACTTGTGCTCACATAAGTCTGACACTGTCCATGATGTCAAAACCATGACCCACCAGCAGCAAGTCTCCAGGCTGCAGTTTATGAAGAAGGCCAATGTTCTCAGTCACATGTTTGTCACTGGCATGATGTCCCCCCGCCCCTTGCAAATGAAAGAGAGAGCTCCCTGTAGTGCTGTGCCAATGAGATACTTCATCAGCACACCCTTCAACATATGGAAACCCAGGGTGGTAATAGACCGTCACGTGATCATCTTTCAAGAAATGCTCATCTGTCTTCTTTTTGCAGAGTTCTTTCTCAACAAGTGTTTAATTTTAAGAAAGCCTGCGGCTACAAAAATTATTCCTGCTATTTAAGTGTTGTCCTCCAGCTTCATCCACCTCTGAACTACATGTAGCCTCATCCATCCCTGATTTCTGGTCAGCTACATCCTGTGTTGCTGCTTCATCCAATACCCTCACACTGGACAAACAATTTGCTATCATCTAGCTTTTGTCTTCAGTTGAAAATGGTCCAATCAGCATCCACTCCTTGGTCAAATGACTGCTGCAGTTACAGCTATTTATTGGCTTCAGCTCCAATTAACAGTGATGCAAACATGACAATATTTGCCCCATTTCAGTGCAATGCTTTGACACCTGTTAAATCTGAACATTATGTATTGCTTTTAAGATTCAGTGAACAAAGTGCAACAATGATTTTGTCCTTCATATTGTGCAAAATGCAACACTGTGAAACCTGTTCTGAACCCAGAAGCAGCACAACTAACAAAGGATCGAAGTTGGTGCTGACTTTTGAGAATAAAACAGTTACTTCAGTTACTTCAATCTTACGGAGTGCAGTCCAAACAGGAAGCAGCAAGGATTTAACTGGCGAGGCAGCGGGTATGTATTAACTTCGGATGCAGGTAAGTTAAGGGGTTTCCTCTTAGGACAGGGGACATTGGCAAAGTCAAGAAACAGAAACTCACTTAGCTTGAGCTCACTGTTAGCAGAGGGGCAGGTTTCTGTTCCCCCAGGAAACTTAGACATTCACAGGCAAGATGGTGGGTGCAGACTCCACACAGAGAAAACAGGCAGGTAATCCTCAGAAAAAGGAACTCACTCAACATTGTCAGAGCAGCGGAACACAAGACAGTCACAGCCAAGCAGAAACTCCAAGGGGCAAAGACAGAACTCAAAGTCAAAGGACAGGCAAGGTTGGCAACAGGTGATCAATCTGGAGGTTAGCGCTGGAGAGTCTT
>JAQFJA010003431.1:0-10256 GCA_029874485.1 Naso brachycentron | reverse complement strand
GGTTTACCAGGCTATTTTATGTTGATAAACAAAAAAGTTCATGTGGAGAGCAGCAGTTTTAATGGGAATCGGAGACTACCTTGCAAATTCTTTTTTTAAGAAAACAGGCCAAGTGAAGAGGGATTTCTCGTTTTTTCACTGCCTGCAGCAGATGCAACAACGGCGAACGGTGACGCAGGATGTGTGTCCCAGGCGTAACGTAACCTTAACTAGACACAATATGCTGCCAACAACTTACAACATGTAACCAGCTGAAGTCTTCAAATATGTAGCTCAAGCCTGACTTGAGTCCACGCCCCTGAGTGGCACAAAAATAGTCCTTTTTTTCGGTTTATTTTTTTTGTTTTTTTTAAAGTTTGTTTTGTTTTGTATGCACTCGTGCACTTTTGTAGAAATGATGCTGGGACCTTAAAATGGTCAACACTGATAAAAAAAATTCTGAGAATTGAGCTTTGAGATGATGTCTAGCTTTGTCAAAGCTTAGTGAGTATCAAATGTTCTTTTTCCAGCCATCTTTTAAACAGCTGTAAATGCTCATAAAATGCATCAAAATTCTCTCAAACATACAGTACGTAGGTGTAAAAGTGAAGAAGCTGACTTGAGACTGGATGCTGCGTTCAGCTCATGTTTACTTTATGTTCCGCCGCACGGGAGAGAGGAGCTCTGAAATATTCACTTCTCGCTCACTAAAGGCTTTTTTTTATAAACTCACACTCGGCTGTCTCTGGGTGCTTACACCTTCATATTAATGTCTGATCCCCGTTTTTAACTCACGGGCTACTGAACACCCATTGAGAGCATTCTTAAGTAGGAAAGTTCATTCACTCTCACTCTTCCATCCCTGATTACTGCTGGCAAGGTCTGACCTCCAGCTGTCAACACTGATCCTGCAGTGGGTGTTCTGTTTGCTCAACCCCAGGATCACTTAAGGGCACAACTCTATTCAGCTGTGCCCGCTGGGAGCCTCTCTTTGCTGCACTGCCTTCATTTTCTCATTACTTTCAATTGAAAGCAGAACCTGCTGCTTGTTCCCGACTGAGCCCAGAGCTCGGTGTGTCTTAGAGCGCGGAGTGCTGACCGATCTGCAGAAAGTATTTCAAGTCTTCGCTGAAAAAAACCCCGCTTTGCCTCCCATGTGAATGTGGTTAGTGCTGTGAGCTACGAAATAAGAGGCACCCAGTGGACGCAGGGGCTGAAGCATCAGCATGGTAATGCTGACGCTTGCTACCTTGAGTTGCATTGTGGTACAGTGCAGCTGAAACTTGTGTACTCACTGCCGCACCTGTGGAGCCGGAGATGTTACACTTGGCACATGACAGTGAAGGCAGACGCAGGGCCTGAGGGCAAATAGAGCGGGAGGAATGTGTTTTTTGGTTCTGCAGTTTCAGTTTGGTGAAAGATTAGGGGTTTTTTTTAAGTTCTTTAAAAAGATGGAAGTTGCAAAGCTTCTCATATTTAGAGTAAATCACCAAGTAATACCTTTTCCACCTGTTTTAGAGCTCCGACGGTCTCCTTTTCCTCATTTGCTTAAAGGGCAACTCTGCCAATTTCAACCTTATCTCTGTCTGTTCAAATTAGGGATATAATGCGAAAGCCAACATTATATCATTCAACGTCCTCTGTGTCTCTGAGATACAGAAGCCGAGAGCGGCCATGGTTGCTACTATCTTTTTTTAATTCTGTTATCCGGAGATCACAGAAAAATCATTTCGTTATCACGGGATAACGGCCTGTTTTCCCGTGATAACTGAATAAAATAATGGGCTATCACGGCATAAAAAGGTTTGTTTTCCCGTGATAACAGGGTAATTTATCAGGTGAGCTTTCATCAGGTGTCAGCAGCATCACTGAAGTGCGATCGTCTGTTAAGCCTCAGCCAGGCTAGTCTCTTCCTTAAATGACTAGTGATCATCTGAATGTAATCTCTAACAAAAAGGCACAGTGCAGTTTCTGCCTGTGTTTGGCCATGATTGAAGTGCAGTCTGATGTGTTGATCAGTAGATACTGTTGTGTGACATTTTCAGCAAGCCTACTTACACGTGTCAAGAGCCATCTACATGCTGGCGCTGGTGACACTCCAGATCTCTGCTGAAAATTATTAGGAAAAAGGAAACAACAGGCTTTTTTTTATCCTGTTATTGTGAGAAAACGAGCCGTTATCCCGTGATGACAAAATGAATTTTTTCTTCTTATCTTGAGATAACGGAATGAAAAAAGATAGTAGCGACCATGGCCGCTCTCGGCTCCTGTACTGAGACGTGGCTTCAAAGTCTCTTGTTCTTCCTGGAACCTGTGACATCACTGGTTCCAGGAAGAACTACAAATTGTTTACCCCTCATCTTTTGTCTCGCACTCCAGCCCTGCGTTCCAGTAGTCCTGTAACATGCGCTTTCTCATTTCCCCTCGGAGGAATCCCTGCAGCCATCTTATGTGCCGTTCCATTACTCCTTAAAACTCAAGTGAACTTCGTGAGACCCCCCTCCAAGGACCGAGGGATCGAACTCAACTCAAGATGCACATCTGGACCAGAATGCATTGTGTTTTTGTGTCGCTTCCTGTTGAAGAAGCACCAGGTCATGGCGGGACAGACGATCTACAAGTGTATGTGCACAAACAGAGATACTGTGATACTTCAACTCATTTCTCTGTGCATTACTTGCACCTTAGAGCCGCCACTGAACATTAGATTAGTATCTGCAATGCACTTACAGCTGAAGAAACTGCAGATGCACGACCCATGACAGCAGCAGGGGGGCAGACAGTTAAGAACGTATTTTTGAGTGACACACGTCCGTAAGTCCGTTCCATTCGTTAAACCTGTCTCTTGCTCTTCAAGTGGCCACTCACGTGATGTAAGCTGTGACGAAAATACCAATGGCTGAGGGAAACGCAGCACAGCTGAGCTAACGGCATGTTTGTTTTGAGAGGATTTTCAGGCTTTGGTGGACCAAAAACCCCTCGCTTTTGAAAACTACACAATATTAAATAAAAGAAATGTTCCAATTCGATGGATAACAACCTTGGAGAGCCGGCGTATGTTGTTTTTTTGTGATGCAACGCATCCTGGTACATGTAGGCACTGCAAGAACGGCTGTGTGAACAGAGCAACTCAGAGACCTCAACTTTCTCTGTCGACAAAACACAAACTGAGGAATTTATTGCTTCAATTTACTACAAATACCATCAACATTGATTGGACATCCACATTAAAAGTGATGGATTTTCCTTTTAAGAGTGCAGAACTATTTTTCTGTCTCCTGTATATGAAATTGATTTGTTTTTGAGGAGATTCAGGAGGAATCATGCTAATAAACGAGATTTCCACTGAGGATTGCGTCGAGTTGAGTCGAGGCGTTGTGGATTAGGACTTATCTGCCTGTTGGAAACCATCCAACTGACTCACGGAATTCAGTGACCTTCCAGTTGTTTTGAAAGTGAAAGTGAAAGTTTTGGGGGGTGATTGTGCTCCTGTTTGGCAGAGCTCTATAGTTTTCCGTTCTCACACTTGCAGCACTGTTCCAACCACATGTATGGACTCAGCGGGGGCAGAGCGGGGGGGCTGACCTCCACCCAGAGGTCAGGCCTCTTCTCAGCAGGCGTTCAACCTGTGGACTCACCGAGAGCGAGCCAGTAAACACCCACCACCTCCAGTGATGCTGTTCTGCACCTGACCCTGACCTCCATGTGTTTCTTTTAGAATAAGTGTATGGACAAAAATTGCTAACAGTGTTTTTCCCCCTTGTTGCGTGCTGTGTGTCTGCGTGTGTGTTTCACTGCCTTAGCAGAATCCCTGTTCAGCGGCCTGGGGCTGGGGGCGGTGGTGGGCCTCGGCCTGGGAGCGCTGCTGCTGCTCCTCGTGCTGGTGGACGTCAGCTGCTTCTTCCTGCGTCACTGCGGCCTGCTGATGTGCATCACGCGCACGCTGTGCAGCAAGAAAACAGCCACCAGCGGCAAGGGCAAAGAAATAGAGGAGGGCAAGGCCGCCTACCTGTGAGTTCTCATTTTCTTCTATATTGTTTTTGCTGCAGGTACTTTAACTCCTTCAGTAGTGATTTCTATGGTAACAGTTGGTGCCAGTGTTTGTCAGTCACCAGGTCATTCATGCTTGCAGAGGGAGCTTCTGCTGTGGGTGTATCTTGATGCTTGGGGGCTATGTTGGGTCATTTCGTCAGTTGCTTTTGCTATATAATTTTGTGCAAGACCTGAATGGATAAGTACAAATCTACTAATTTGTTTCAGAAGGTCAAGAAATAGCTTTAGATGAGCAAAAAATCCCTTAATATTTCTTAGAAAATTTAAATTAAGTCATACAAGTTCCCGTTTTCATGTCTTTGTGCCTTGTACAGTATTACAAGTCTCATCCCTCAAGTATCTGTGAATAGCTCAGTGACACTCAGGTCATGTACAACCTCTTTTTTATTGTGAATGAGAAAAGCAGACTTATTTTTTACCATTTACTGTAGGTACACCTACAACAGCCGCCCAACCACCCTTTCAGCCACAGTATGTCTTTGATTATGTCTTCTTCGCTAACATCAGTGCGTTTCATACAATGTGCAGTGAGTTCACCTTTAAAGTATCTCTTTTGCATGCGTTGTGCGTGTGTGATCATTCGTGATGTGCATGTACAGTACGTAATGTCAGCTTTACGTGCTGCCAAGCTTGTGTTTGAAACCGCTGTATTTACATAATTCTGCATGCAAATAGTCTCATTTCGCTGCATGCGCGTCTAAAACCAACCAATACATACTTTGCCTTTTTGTCGTCTCATCACGCGGCATGCAATTTAAGAGCTCACCCCCGTGAAATTCATAGTACAATCGATTTTCAGATTTCGTCCCGGTGCTGTGTCACGCAGGGTGCTGGCCAAACCTGGGTTTTTGTGAGACAGCACCCACAGAGTGTGATTCATCGGCCTCGGCAGTGCCATCTTTGTGTTTAAACTGTCAGTGTGCCAGCCTAGTGTCTGGGAGGCAGAATGAGGGCACGGGAATGAGGGGGGAGGAGGGTGGGGGGGGCGGTGTTTGACTTCTGCTGAGTCACCAGGCTCCCGGTGCTGGAGGGGCTGAGTGACTGCCTGCCTAGACAGCATGCAGAATGTGCCTCGGCTTTATGTTGGAGCGGGCACCGTAGCGTCACGCAGGCATTTACAGGCTGTGTGAAACTCCGAGTTGCTGCTGCAGTTCCTTTATGGCTTTATTAGAGTTGTTGATTTGGTACATTCGCATCACAAACACAAAGCAGAGTCACAGATGCGCAGCACAGAGCTGTGCGTCCCATAAATTGCAGCAGGATGGTACAAAATGAAATTTCTTTTACAGTCTGGCCATTATTGTCAGAAGTTTTTTCCATTTATTTCTATTGTTTATGATCTTCCTCCTGCGCTGTCTTGCTCAGATGAAGTCTTATGATGACAAATAATTTTGCATACATGCACGCATGTAGGTGAACAGCACAACAGACAACTGACTTCTCAGATGTTTCCTTTTCAGACTTCATCTTAAAAATACATGATTTTGAACTATTATTCCCAGTCAGGAGTGCTTGTGCTCGAGCTGATACTCCTGCAGTTACCAGGGTATAAAAATGAAGATATCAACCAGGGATGTCAGGATGAACATCCCTATTACTTGCGATCAAAAATGTCACAGCAGGATAAGCGTAAGAATTCTGTAAGCTACGGTATCTCTACGGTAGGAGGCGCGGGAAATCTTTCGCAAGCCGCGATAGGAGTCACATTGAACGCACTACCTTACGTCGGCAGTGTACGATCCTTTTGGATTTTTTTAAAAAATGACCAGGGTGTTCTGGTCAATGATGGACATCACATCTGCTAATCCTGCTGCCTGAAAGTTGCTGCTAAAGGCTCCAACACATCTAATTTGTCCCAACATCGTCGTGATTATATTCATCCCTGCATGCCCAAGTCAACCCAAAAAACTATATCAGCTAAATGTACTGAGGTGGCCTTAAACTCCTTCAGAGCAATTTAGTATTAGCACTAAGAAATCACAGAGTTCACAGACACATGGACACTTTTTCAAGGCAGGAGGAGGAGGAGGGGCTCTCTCTCTCCCTCTACCTTTTGATTAAAAACGCTTCATTGGCATGAATGTTAAGTGAATTATATTGCTAAAGACAGATAATTATTGAAAAGAATTTTAATGAAACACTTCAACATACAGCATATCACCATCAGTTTTAGGCCATCCAGTGATAATGTTCGGCTACCTTAAAACAAGTTATAGCCTAATGGTTAATATACAAGTCTAATATTTGTTTGGCTGCATAAAATTAATCTGTTACTGGGAAAAGAGAGCAGAGAAAGAGAGACTTACAAGTTATATAGTTATATTCATTTGTAATCTAATTATGAATGTGCGTATGTATATATAATAGATAAAATAGTGTTTAATCATGAAAATCATAAAATCATAATATTTCCCCTGACAATAATCGTGACACCAAAATCTGACATCATGACATCGCTAATATCAACTGTGTTTTGTATTTTGTCATATCTTATATGTTTGTGTGTGCGTTTTTTTAAAAAAGCTAATCAAAGAACCAAACTTTTGGTATTCTGTCCTGTAGCGCTGTTGCTACCTCTGGATTTCTCTGCAGAGAAATTGGTCTCATCGCTCCGACAGAACTGCCAGCCGTGAAAAACAGGATTCTGGTTGTATAAAAACGTCTTTTGAGCTTGCGTGCACAGAGTGAAGAAATGCAGCAGCCGTTTATACAGTGAACGTCACCTCTGAGATAATGCAAAGCTCAGACACTCCTACTGAGTTTACATGATGTCAATAGTGCGAGTCTGAAGGTGCTGAGGGGTAATAAATTATAAAGAACCCTGCGCAGCAGCATCAATGATATCGATAAGAGTGTACACAGTGACAAATAGCACGAGGTGAACTTTAAATGAGGAGAGTGATAAGTGGCACACATCTGAGGAGTGTGCGCGTGTGTGTGAGTGGAGATTTTTAAGACAGAAGTTTCTGGGTCGATGGGGTTACAGACGGTCTCCCCCGTCCGTTTTCTGCCCTCTCAGCGGTGCGAAAGGCAAAGCTGGCACGCTGGACCAGCAGATGATGGAGACTGCGAGGGCGTCCTTCTTTTTTTCGTATATGTGTGAATCTGTCGAAATGTGCCAAGATCAGTCAGGGCACGCCGGGCTCCGCGGATGCCTCAGGAGAAGTTGAAAGACTCAGAGGCGTTTGCAGCGGCCTCCTTGACTTCCACAGTCAATGTAGTTTTTTTAAGTGTTAAATGTTGAGTGTTCAGCTGTGTGATCTTAGTGAAAGAAAACCAGTACAACCTCTGGACGGGTTAACAGGCCAGCAGGGTGGTGAATAGTGGTGCAAGGCGTCAGAATAAAGTGCTGCATAATGAATGGAGGTTATCATTTCACATTTTTGGAAAGGAAACTTTAAATTCTGCATTTTAAATCACGTATAACCTGGAAAATTCAACAAAAAAAGTTCAAAGATTTAGACATACTGCATCTATTGGCTCTGGGTCTCCAGGTATTTTCTTGGTATTCTCTGCTGGTGATAGTCACTCATCCGGGGACAGACTTGTGCACCTGTCTGGCCCTTCAGTAACCTCCAGTGAGCACCCGAGGAACAGCAATATTACGTGAGTTTTTCTTTCCTATAAAGGATCATTTCACTGTATTTTTGACTTCTCATTATTAGCAGAGATCGCCCTTATCTTCTACAAATATTATTGTCAAAATTCAACCATGTGTTCCAAAACTTGTCAGCCCGCAACCTCCAAAATAACTGTGCCAGAGACTGGGGACCCCCATCAGCCTTGGAGGTGGCACGCCTGGAAAAATAGTTTCTTACAAGTGCTGCCTTCCTGTCTTGAATATTAACATGAAGACGATTTTGACACAGATGGTTTTTTTAACCAATGTTGTCAATCATGTTCAGGTTCTTTCTGTAATATTTATTGAATACGGACAAAATGATATCTCAGTGATAGAGCTAATTTGGGGAAAATGTGTGGAGTTTTCGTAAACTATGCAGCGGACTTTGACAAAGGACAATGGCCATGTTTCCATTAATCTTGAAACAAATTTTAAACAAACTTTTAAAATCTTGCAAAACAGAAAATTCGAATTAGGAACATTTTCAACAACTTGTCTGGAGCGAATAAACTAGGCTGTAAAGCGTAGTTTGGTCAGAAGATGGCAGTATAGACAGTGTTACACATGACTGTAATAAACAGAAGAAGAAGTAGAGGCTGCAGACAAAACATGGTGGCATTCTGTTACTGTTTTCTATCTAAAATTGCCATTTGGATGAGATGCCTTGGTTGGCTCCACGTGTAGCTGTTGATGTTGTTGTTCTTGTTCTTGTTATCAGCCATGTTTTGGGGCGTTTGGGGAATATTCAGGAAGAAGGCAGATGTACTACCGTTAGCCTACCAGTTAAATTGGAGAGCGGAACCAGCTGATAAATAATTGCTACATCACAGTTTATTGGAAACAGCTGTTTCCATCCCCCACCTCAAGTGAGCGTAGAAACTTTTTGCGAAATAGCTTTTTAAATTTTTTTTTAATTTTGCCATTTCCATTTATTATTTCTAATGCGATATTTCAAAATGCACATCAGATGCATGGAACCATAGCTAGCGACGTGAAGTAACACTGGAATGTTGGTTTTAATTAGAACTTGTGTTCTGTGCTCATTTTCAACTGCCAGATTGCAAAAAGTTCATTTTGAATAAAGTGCCAGCGTATTTTTGCTGCATGTTAGATTTTTTAACCAGTGTCACAGTATGATACTGTGTTATGCCACGGTGACAGTTTGGATGTTCTGGTGATGCGGGAGAGGTCGGTGCTGACGTCACTGAAGTGTTTACTGTTTGCTCAGACTTTGTGGTTCAGAAAAGATTCTCCGTGACAGATTTGATGCCAACTAGTCCAGACTTTTGAGTGTCTTCACACTGTGATGACTCACAGCAGGAAGCATAAAACAGAATGTCTGATTATGGTTGCAGCTCCTGTAGCTCCCGTAGTGATAGAAAGATAAAGAAGCATTTCTACAACAGTGACAGACGCTGCACGAAAATACTTACTTTGAGGTGCAAATTGATGACTTCATTTAGACTTCTGTCAGTTAATACAGTAAGCATGGCCGCATCACTGTCTGGACACTGACAATATGTGATTTGATACTATAAAAGAAAGAGCGAGTGTGTTTACTCATCCACAGCTGCCTCAGGTGTCGGAGATGAAACAAGCTGCTGCCTTCAGGACTCATCAGTTTGCCGTCTGAACACACTCCTCCTCCATTAGGATCACACTCTGCAGTCTGAAGTCTTGAACTTTGAAGAACCTCGTGCTCAGAAATCAGCAATATTTCCATGTTTGTTAAGACTTCAACACTTGATTTTTTTCTTTAAAATTTGTTTATGTTTTTTCTGACAGCGCTGGGTACGTTATTGTTCATATGAGTGGCGATTTTTTGTTCTGACAGACAGCGCTGGTACTGTAATTTGATTGGTGCCAGAATCCGTGGGCATCCCAACAGACTCATTTCTTGTGTTAGCATTTCATTTCTGCATAAAGACCCTTACAAACGCATCATGACAACGGCCAAACTGCTTATTAATTCCAGTTAATTGCGCCACTCTGTGACGGCTTTTTACTGAGTCAAGCAAAGCGCGTGCATTGCATCCTCGTCGTGCTCATGCTCATAGTTTAGCTAAGGTACTGCATGCTGTTTTACCCAAAATAGCCAAAAGAGATGATGTAGCCAGACGGGCAAGAAGGGAATCAGTGCTATAGCATAGCTAGGTAGCCTGCAATTTTCCTGTAGAGGCTAGTTAGCTACTTTGCTAGCTGATAACCTTGGCAGCATGACAGCTCCTGATCGGTGAATGTTGTAAAAGGACAGATTTCCTAAACTGTTGAAAGTCAATAACCAGTTCTATTTTCCCTCAGTGAAAAGTTACCTGTTAAAGCCAGAGTAGGCAACAACTGGAAATCAAGCTAGCTGTAGCATGCCTCACTTGTTTTAACCGCCAATCAGCTCGTAGCGACGTCACCTGTCGCTAGGAGGCACAGCATAGAGCAGCCAATAGGAACATGCACTCTCTGAAATGACCCATGATTTACGGAAAAGTCTGAATACAGAGCCAAGGAGAAGAGCAGAAGTCTAGTGTTCTTTCAGACCAGCTGATTTACAAAATGCTGAAAGGTTATTATGGGAATTTTGCCCGGTGACACCAAAAATAAACTGCTG
>JAQFJA010003424.1:0-10256 GCA_029874485.1 Naso brachycentron | reverse complement strand
AGCATGTCAGCCAGGACAGCCCTACAACATCCAGAGCCTTCAGGAACTCAGGACAGATCTCATCCACCCCAAGGGTGCTGCCGCCGCTGAGCTGTTTAACTTCCTCAGCAACTTCTGCCCCAGAGATGAGAGAACCCACCCCCAGGTCCTCCGGTTCTGTTTCCTCTGAGGAATGCGTGTCGTTGGGATTTAGGAGATCCTTGAAGTATTCTTTCCACTGCCAGACTATTTCCCCAGTCGAGGTCAGCGGGTCCCCGCTCCCACTGTAAACAGAGTGAGCAAGTTGCCACCTTCCCCTCCTGAGGCACCTGACGGTTTGCCAGAATTTCTTTGCCGTCGACTGAAAGTCTCCATGGCCTCACCGAACTTCTCCCACACCAAAGTTTTTGCCCCAGCGACTGTCAAAGCAGCATACTGCTTGGCCCGCTGGTAGCAGTCAGCTGCTTCTGAAGTCCCACAAACCATCCATGGCCTGTGGGACTCCTTCTTCAACTTGACAGCCCTCTTCACCTCTGGCGTCCACCAGCGGGTTTGGGGGTTACTGCCATGACTATCCCCAGCAACCTTGTGGCCACAGCTTGAGGCAGCCGCCTCAACAATGGTGGCGCGGAACATGGCCCATTTGGATTTCATGTACCCTCCCACCCCAAATGTGGTCAAAGCTCTGCCAGAGGTGGGAGTTGAAGACCATCTTGACAGGTTCCTCAGCCAGGCATTCCCAGCAAACCCTCACTATTCGTTTGGGTCTGCCCGATGTCCTCCCCTGCTCTCCGATCCAACCTACCACTAGGTGGTGATCGGTTGACAGCACTGTTCCTCTCTTTACCCGAGTGTCCAGGACATATGGCTGCAGATCAGATGATGCAATTATAAAGTCGATCATTGACCTACGACCTAGGGTGTCCTCGTGCTAAGTGTAAATGCGGACATCCTTAACACCATCTAACAGTGTCAGAGTTATGAGGTAGTGGACGCAGGAGCAGGGCCGGCGCGTGCTCTTCTGCCGCTCTAGGCAAAAAACAATTGTGCCGCCCCTCTGGTTGCAACACAACACAGCAGAAACACACAAACTAGTGCAACATGTGCTGAAAGTATCAACAAAAGGCTGTTAGAAGTATGTGCATCACGCAATATGTGGACCCTTTATATGCATATGCTGAGAAAAACAGGAATGGGCAGAGTCTGTGGTTTTCTAGCTTTCATTAGACAGAAGTCGAGGAGGAGCACAACTGACCAGCGCAAAGAAAAGCCGACAGAGCACCTATGGAGTGCCGCTCTGTGTGCAAGTCGCCTGAGCACCTTGACAAGCGGTGTCGCTCAGGCGCTGACGCTGAACAGTTGAGAGTAAATTTAACTTTACGGGAGACCAAATGCAACGTATAGAATTTCATTTTTTTTTCTTTTTCTTTTTCCATTTTATTGTGAGTATGGGATTTAGATTGTAAGCATGCTGCTGTCTGATCCACACTCCGGAGCAGAATGTAGCAGTAATGCACATTAAACAGAGAGGATATTGCTCCCCCCCCAGCTTGGACGGAGACTGTAGATTCCTTTTGAAAATTAGTTACATATGTGTATGCAAATTACATTATTTGACAACAAGCTTGGCTGAAGTGTTTACGTTTTTGCATCTGAAGTATCCTGAAAATTATTAACTGCAAGAACGGAAAACAAAATTCTCTTTTTTTTGGCTTTTTGGCTGAGGAAAAAACTTGAGGTGGAGCTCTCAAAATCAGCAAGGTTACAAATCCTTCATCAGACCGACACTTCAGAGACGAGGTCGAGACGTAAGTCGTATGTGGGTCTTAAAGTTAATCAGTGGTTCATCAGTCAATCCATCCATCTCTCGTTTGAGCCACTCTTCAGCAGAAAACCTGTGTCTCACTCTCTCAGCTCAGATGTGACAACAATGATGACGATTAGTTACTATTTTCATACATTCAGTTTACAAAAAACAAATTATTTATTTGACCATGTTAGCATTTTTACTACATCGACCTCACCTGTATCAGGTCATTCAACACACACTTTATACGCTGTCCAACAGCTCCGCCCTTTGAGCTGAATAATTCCAGCAGCTTCAGCGTGAACTGCTCCAACTGGGAAATAAACGTCGACTCCAGGGGAATAGTGTTGCACCTTCAGAACTCTTCATTTATGTGCATGACAGTATTTTGACAATAACTTATCCAGAAGACACAAAGAGAAACAGAGGCCCATTCCCATAAAATGCACAACCCAGGTTAAAACAAACAAACAAACAAAAACCCCACAGAATGGGATTATCTGTGAATCCTTTTGAAACAACAGTACACTCAATTAAAAAAATAACTCAATCAATGAAATTCAAATTAAAAAAAACCACAACTGTATATTTTATGATTCAAGACATGCAGTATGTTTACATGCACACTAATATTCCACATATGCGGAATATGACAATATCACAAATTTAATACAGGTCATGTAAACAGCAAATTCCTGTTGGATTTCTCCAATAAGGCCTTTTCCCAAACCTGTTATTCTCCAGTTAAGGCATGTGGGATCGCAGCATTTTTTGGACATGTATGAAAATGCGTTTCACTCAGGAGTTTAACACCATTCAAAAGTAAATTAAAGTAAATGAAACGCAGTATCAGGTGGTTATAGGTAAAGTATAGGAATAAGTAGGACTTGAAAAGCTTTTGCTTCTTCCTACTCCTTCTCTGACACTTAAAATGGGCGATAATTATCTTTATTTGTTATTATTTTACATTTCTGATGTATTTGTTAAATTTTCTGTGTTGTTTTTCATGCTTTAATTAAATTTTTGTCTCTTGTTCGAAATAATTTTTTTTGACTCTTTCCAACAGGGGCTCTGAAATGGAACGGTCAAGATGAAATTGAAAAATTGAAATGTACACTTTCAGCTTTAATCAAATGGAATTTAACAAAAACATTCCAATACCATTTAGAAATAAAGGACATTTTACAGAGTTCCCCACATTGTCAGAGGCTGAAAGGAATTGGACAAAGTGACCTTTACATAAGGATTATTGTGAATGTTTGAGTTTCCGTCCTTGAGAAACTCTGTCAGGATTTTACTGCAGCCTCCTTCAGGTGCTGCTGGTTTGTTTCTAAAATGCTTTTGTTAAGGCCGTGTAGGACATAATCAGGTGATGCGACCACCACCCTCTGTGTGGAGGTGTCAGCTCCTCCCCAACTGCTCAATAAGTCTTTGAATTTCCTCATGACAGGGTTGTCTAGTTCTGTTCACTCTTCCGCTTTCAACACAGTGGGACATCTCCAAACAGTACCTCTGCTTCAACCTACAACCTTTACAGCCATTGTCCTAAACTTCTTTAGTTTGAACTAGAGACGCCTCACAGAGCCGAGGTGAAACAACTCCAAGAAACTCAGAACACGTTTAGACGAAAGCAGTTCTACTAAAAAACGGAAAAGTTCGTCCTTTTTGTCTGTGTTCACACAAACCAAAAGTGCTGTAGTATGCATGCCAGGCCACCCTGCGGACCATTTAATCCGAGTTTGGCAGTGGCTATTGAGAAATCCACTGACTGTAGCATTCCCAGCCGAATTATGCTACAGTAAGAGCTTCATCTCACCAGTCCCATCACGCCGCTGACCAAGGACAACTGCAGAGGGACTTGATGTGATGGTCAAGTTTTGTGGTACCTGCTCACAACAGGGAAGCATCAACAAACTCACCTCCAGACGACAGAGACTCCAACCAGATGGGCAAGGATAATGAAGAGGAGGAACTTCGTCGCTCTGGTCGCTACGGAATCCCATGGAGAGGATGCTTGCATTTCCTGAAGAGGAGGCTCACAAAAGGGAGAAAACGCTGTGTTGCATTTACAAACAATGGAAGACCCAGGCACATAATGCTAGAGAGCAGTTAAAAGTAAACATTCCTGAGAGTGACATTGCAGCTCTTATAGACACACTAGAAGAAGGAAAGAACAGTGTTATAAACCTGTATATGGAAATCAGAGCGCACATCACGCCATCTAGTGAGACAAGACGTCATATTGATGCCTGTGAGGCAGTGACGAGGGACATTGTTAAGATTGCCTATGAGAGGATATCAGGTGTTGATGGAGAATTTGATGCTGAAACAGTCAAGCAACGTCTTCGTGAGCTTCTTAACAGAGATTATACTCACTCCATCTACGGATCCACAGCTTCACGTTTCAGTCAACACTCCAATACAGCTTCCAGCCAACACTCTGTCATAGCAGTAAAAAGAGCAGATGCTGCAGCAGAATTAGCAGCAAAGGAGGCAGAGTATGAAGTGTTACTAGAAGAGGAGAAACAAAAGGAAAAAATTCAACTCCTAGAAGAACAACAAAGGAAAGAACTTGAAGCACAAAAACGTGAATTGGAAAGATTAAAGGCAGAGAAGGACATAAGAGCTGCACGAGCAAGGTTTACAACCTATGATCAGGAAGCAAAGCAGGAGGCAAGTGTTCATTCTGCTGATCAGAGAAGCACAAGGGAACAGCAGCTTGTGTATCCTCAACAACCTGCGACTTCAGCCTTCGTCCAGCAGTCCCCTAATGTTGTAGTGGCTGCACCAGTGGCAACACTACCCGCACGGACAGATGTGAGTTATCTGGCTCAAGCAGTCCAAGATAGTATAGCTCTGAACAGACTCCCAATGCCAGAACCGTCTGTATTTACTGGTGACCCTATCCAGTTCATTGAGTGGAAGGCGTCCTTCACATCCCTCATAGATAAAAAGAACATTGCTTCAGCAGACAAATTACATTATTTGAAAAAATATGTAGGAGGGCCAGCTCGAAAAACACTTGATGGCACATTTTATAGAGATGACGACGAAGCCTATAATGATGCATGGAACCGTCTCAATCAACGATACGGTCAGCCTTTTGTCATACAGAGAGCGTTCAGAGAAAAACTGGCAAACTGGCCGAAGATCCATTCAAGAGATGCTGAGGGACTCAGGGCATTTGCTGATTTCTTACACTCATGTCAGGAAGCTATACCTTATGTTAAAGGTCTGGACATTTTAAACGATTGTGAAGAAAACCAGAAACTGGTTCAAAAGCTACCTGACTGGGCAGCATCACAGTGGAACCGTAAAGTCACTCAAGTCGTGAGAGATGACCAGGAGTTTCCTAGCTTTCAAGAGTTTGTCTTCTTCATTGTAACAGAGGCAGAGATTGCATGCAATCCTATAACTTCATTCCACGCTCTCCACTCATCAGAGGCTAACTCAGAGAAACGTCATCAGAAAGAAAGAAAATCTAAAAGTGTTTTTCATACACAGACAGTTACAGAGACTGAAACACAAGGAGAGTTAAAAACAAGTTTAAGGCCACCATGTGTGTTTTGTCAAGACAGTAAACATCAACTACATCGCTGTCCTGAGTTTAAAGGGAAAGCTCTGGAGGAACGACGGAAATATGTGAAAGAAAAGAAACTTTGCTATGGCTGCCTGAAGTTAGGCCATAGCGCCAAGGACTGCCGCAACAGACATTCATGCGACAAATGTAAAGCAAGACATCCTACGCTTCTCCATGATGACAACTACACTAAAACCAAACCCATGTCAGTCTCAGATCAAAACACCACAGAGGAAACAGCAACCACATTGTCTCTCAGCGTGACAACTAAGGAGCCATCTACCAACACTTCAATGATCGTGCCAGTGTGGGTTTCTTCTGTCAGCAACCCAGGTATGGAAAGACTTATTTATGCGCTGCTTGACACCCAAAGCGATACAGTCTTCATTGACCAGGAAGTCAACAATAGTCTACAGACTGAAACACATCCTGTAAGACTGAAGTTAACAACAATGACAGGAAAGGATGCATTAATGCATAGTCAAAGAGTGTCAGGTCTGAGAGTGAGAGGTTACAGCTCCGCAATCCACATTGATCTCCCTCCTGCTTACACCAAGGACTGTATACCAGTGAATCGAACACACATTCCTACCTGTGACACGGCACGGCACTGGAATCATCTCATCAAGATAGCAGATGAAATCCCACCACAGCTGGAGTGTGAAGTCGGTCTGTTGATCGGCTACAATTGCTCAAGGGCACTGGCACCACGGCAGGTAATCCTTGGAGGAGATAGTGAACCATATGCAGTTCAGACAGACTTGGGGTGGAGTATTGTAGGCTGTTCATCACCTCACCATGACTCACCAAACCGCGCTAACATGTGTCACAGAATTGCTGTCAAAGAACTCCCTCCGGTAACCCCAGCAGAGGCACTCAGGGTTCTCGAGTTGGACTTTAAAGATGCTAATAAGGACGGAAAGACTGTGTCTCAGGATGACATCCACTTCCTGGATGTGTTAAAGGAAGGAATTCAGAGGAACATTCATGGACATTACGAGATGCCACTCCCCTTTAAAGAGAGACCCTATCTGCCTGACAATAAACAACTAGCCATGGTACGGCTCAGTCACCTTAAAAGAAGGCTGGCAAAAGATGACAAATACAGAGAACACTATACGAAGTTTATGAATGAAATCATTGAAAGAGGTGAGGCGGAAGAAGTTCAGGATCAAGGGAAGGAAGGAGAAAAATGGTATATACCCCATCACGGAGTGTACCACTCCAAAAAACCTGACAAACTCCGCGTGGTTTTTGATTGCTCGGCCAAGTACAGGGGAACTAGCCTGAATGACCATCTTCTGTCAGGCCCTGACCTGCTGAACAATCTGAATGGTGTGCTTCTCAGATTCAGACAGCACCATGTTGCATTGATGTGCGACATAGAAAAGATGTTTCATCAGTTCTACGTGTATGAAGCTGACAGAGACTATCTACGTTTCCTGTGGTGGAAAGATGGCGACTTTAATGCAAAGCCACAGGAGTTCCGCATGAAAGTCCATCTCTTTGGCGCCACGTCATCGCCAGGATGCGCTAATTACGGACTGAAACAACTTGCTAAAGACAACGAGAGTCAGTTTCCCCTTGGCTCACAGTTCATCATGAAAGACTTTTATGTTGACGATGGTGTTGCCAGCATAGAAAATGTGGATGATGCTATTCAGCTTGCACAGGAAGCACAGAAGCTCTGTGCTATGGGTGGACTGAGACTGCATAAGTTTATGTGTAATGACAGATCTGTGTTGGAGAGTATACCTTCATCTGAGCGTGCCCCTGAAGTGAAAGCTTTGGACTTGGCCTTCAAGGATGTGATGTTAGAGAGAGCCTTGGGAATCCACTGGCACGTTGAATCAGACACTTTCAGATTTCGTGTTTGCCTGAAGAACCAGCCAGCAACACGACGGGGTATACTGTCTACCATCGCCTCCCTTTACGACCCCCTGGGGTTTGTTGCCCCTTTTCTGCTCACAGGGAAAAGAGTGCTTCAAGAAATGTGTAGACATGGCACGGGCTGGGACGACCCCCTCCCCAGTGAACTGCAACCAGTGTGGGAGCGCTGGAAGAATGATCTTGCAAATTTGGAGAAAATCACCATACCACGCTGCTATGTGCCTCCTGGTTTCGGACGAGCGGTGAGAAAGGAGCTACACCATTTCTCTGATGCAAGCACATGTGGTTATGGCCAGTGTTCATATTTAAAACAAGCAAATGAAGATGGAAATGTTCATTGTGCTCTGGTTATGGGAAAGTCCAGAGTAGCTCCAATCAAGGTCACGACAATCCCTAGGCTGGAGTTGGCAGCCGCTGTCGTATCGGTCACAGCAAGCAACATGCTGAAGGAGGAGCTTGGTTTGACAGATGCCGTTGAATATTTCTGGACTGATTCGAAAGTGGTCTTGGGATATATCAACAATGAGGCACGTCGTTTTCACACCTTTGTGTCAAATCGGATACAGAAAATTCATCTCAGCTCGTCTCCTCAACAATGGAGATATGTTTCAACCAATGATAATCCTGCGGATCTCGCATCCAGGGGATCAAGTGCAAGTGAGATTCTCACATCAAGCTGGTTCACAGGACCTCGGTTCCTATGGGACAAGGAGATTCCTCCAGCTACAGATGTTAACACAGAAATACAGATTGGAGATCCTGAAGTCAAAAGAATTCAGATCCTAAAAACACAGACACTGGAACAGCAGAGTCTCTCAGACCGCTTGTCAAAGTTTTCTTCATGGTCAAAAGCAACTCAGGCTGTCGCTCGTCTCATTCGTCGTGCCAGACATGGTAAGTCAACAGACCACAGCACTGTACAAGAACGAGAAGATGCGCGCTGCATCATCATAAGAGACTTGCAGAGACAAGCGTATCCAGAAGAGATAAAGTCACTCAGTGAGGCAACTCAGCTTTCAGATGGATGCTTTTCTTGATCAGGATGAACTCCTCAAGGTGGGAGGAAGACTGAAAAATGCGTCACTCCCTGCCTCACTGCAGCATCCAGTGATCTTACCAAAGAGTCATCCCATCACCAAGGCAATAATTGCTCATTGCCACGAGAAGGTTCAACATCAAGGAAAGGGCTTGACTATTAATGAGATCAGATCAAACGGATACTGGATTCCAGGAATCAACAGAGCTGTGGCAACGCATCTGCATCAATGTGTTACGTGTCGAAAACTCAGAAGGTTCACTGAAGAGCAGCGGATGGCAGATCTGCGTCTGAGCGTGTAGATCCATCACCACCATTCACCTATTGTGGAATGGACTGTTTCGGTCCATTTTTCACCAAGCAAGGACGCAAGGTACAAAAGAGATACGGCCTGCTTTTCACCTGCCTTTGCTGTCGAGCTATTCACATTGAAATGCTAGACGACATGTCAACAGATGCCTTCATCAATGGACTACGCTGTTTCATTGCCATAAGAGGAGCAGTACGTGACATAAGATGTGATCAAGGATCTAACTTCATTGGAGCTAAAAACAAACTTAAAGAAGCTCTCAAGCAGGTGGACGCTAATCGCCTAACCATGTTTTTGGCTGAGAAGCAGTGTGATTTCAGCATGGATGCTCCGCATGCAAGCCATGCTGGAGGGGTATGGGAGAGACAGATCAGAACGGTGAGGAATGTTCTCCGTGCCACTCTTTCACCCTCATCAGGCAGGCTGGATGATGCGTCTCTGTGGACATTCTTTTATGAGGCAGCAGCTATTGTGAACAGTCGTCCAGGCACAATTGACAACCTAAATGATCCAGATAGTCCAGAGCCGCTAACGTCCAATCACCTGCTTACCATGAAGCCCACTGCAGCATTACCACCTCCTGGTAGATTCATCAGAGAGGATATGTATGCTCGTAAGAGGTGGCGTTGTGTTCCGTATCTGGCGGAGCAGTTCTGGGGGCGGTGGAGAAGAAAGTGCCTTTACAATATTGCCACCAGACAACGCTGGCATACTCCAAGGAGAAACCTCAAGGTTGGTGACATTGTGATGGAGAAGATTGAGGACCTGCCTCGCAACGAATGGAAGCTGGCTAAAGTTGTAGAGACAGTAACTGACAAGGATGGACTAGTGAGGAGAGTGAAGATTCGTGTCGGAGATCAGAAGATAGGAAGGGAGGGAAAGCGTTCTGGCAAGCCATCTATTGTCGAACGTCCAGTACAGAAGCTGATCCTGCTCCTAGAGACGGTTTAACCACCTCTTTCACTCCACAACCATATCCTTTACAGTATGAAGAGTTTATGGACATTTTTATAGACTCAAGCTTTAAAAATTAAAGGTCATATTTGTTTAGAAATCATTCATGCTTTACATCTAATAAGGGGTTGCAAACCAGTAATGATTTGGTGGGAGTGTAGATGACCCTTTGATATGTGCATTATAAACGTATTGTCTTTATGCTTGTTTACTTATTTTCTTAGATTTGGTTAAGGTCTGGTTATTATTTCTTTATTTATAGCTGACGTTAAATTCGAGCTTTTATTCTGAAAGCGTCTCGCTGAGAACAAGGGCTTCCGGACTTTTATCAGCAGTGGAAAATTGTCAACAGAGCTGAAAGTGTGTCTGCTAAATAGAAGGAAATGTGTGTGTCATGAGCACCTTAGTCTACTTGCCAGCCCATAGGGCCCCATTGTGAACCCAGAAATGTTGAGTACCCCAAAGTTTTATGTTAGAAATATATAGTATGGGTCCCCAGTATTCAGCAACTGCCGGATGCTAACCTATATATATTAGACAATTAGCATAATTAGCATAAATTAGCATAATCACCTATATGGGCAATATTTCAACATCTGCTTGGCTGATCTGGGCAATATTGAAGTGGTTTTAGGGGTTATTGATGATGCTGAATCCATTTCTGACATTTTCAAAATTCAAAATGGCTGTTTAAACCGGA
>JAQFJA010003397.1:0-10259 GCA_029874485.1 Naso brachycentron | reverse complement strand
TGCTACACACCGTGTGACTTTGTGCCGCAGAGACAAAAGATGACTAAACATGGCGACATCTTTGGTCAGGTTTCAGCGTTGCTTTGTGAGAGAGGTTCACAGACAGCTGTTGTCCTGGTCTTCCAACCAAAGATAGCTTGAGACAAAATTCTGACAGTGTTAAATATTTTGGATGACTACCTCAACCCATGTCTACTAAACAACCTATAGCAACGCAGCGTCACTATGACCACATCCACGTTCTCCTCCTATTCCTCTACTTAGAGTTTATTCCTTACACATGTAAATGCTCCTGTTTCAAGGGCCCGGTTCTTATTATTTTTCATTGTTTATCTCTGTTAATATAGCTGTGAACATGTATGACACATGCTGACGCAGCACACACTAAAGAAGTTTCTTGACTCGCCTTGTATAATACTGCTGAAATTGCACAGTATGTACTGGGCTATAAGCAGGTTACCAAATGTCTGTTGCTCTGAAATTGCATCTTAATATATTTATTTTTGTGTTACTAAATGTTATTTATTTCTGCTGTGCTGAAAAAAATAACTGTCAAGTCAAAGACTGATTTGCTTTTTAAATTAGGATGATTTGATCTAATGAAGAGCCTCTGAATTCAGTTTATTTTTTTGCCCTTTTTAAAATGCATGACTCACACCTTTCACATCAACTGCAGCAACACAATGGAAGTATTAGGCCGGAAGCTGAGTCACTGTGTGTCCACTTACAGACTCAATACCACTTTTCACAAGTCTTTATTTCTGCATCATTACATATGTGAGGGCATTTTATCATACCATGTCCGCCAGCAATGCACCTCAATGAAAGGTAATCAGACTAAAATATGATTGTTTTGGGTTTGATTGGTGGGACATGATGTTTCAAAGAACATGGCTCTCTGAGGACATTGCTCTTATAAAACAAATCAAATCGAAGGTGGAGGGGTTTTATTTCAGAGTTGGCGAGGTCTTACCAGGTAGCCCTAATATGTGGGGATTTGCCGTGTCACAGAACGTCATGGCTCTTTAGAATTAACCCTCCCGATTTGTCCCTGCAGCTCTAAACTAACAGGATTTTCCTCAGGTCCACCACTTTGACGTCGAAGGCGGCGATCCGTGGTTCCCCCAGTTCTGGAGGGTGCACAGGTGTGGGGCTCACTGCGAGACAACATGACTCAACAGGACAACTGCTGTTCGTTCTCTGGTGGTGATCTAATGTGGTCGAACATTTAAAAAAAACTCACCAACCTGAGGGTTACAAGTCTCCATTTTATTCTAAAAGAGATTAAAAAATAAATTTGAGCAGTTTATTAGCTGCATATTTTGTTCAAAATAAAAAGACCTGACCGTTTATTCTTCGATTCTTTTCAGCTCAACGTGAGGATCACCAACAGTAAGAGGCTGATGAAAGAAAAATCAAGAAAAAATTGTTTGAAGTAGTTTCTAGTTTAAGCACATCCTCCAATTACATGGTCTAAACACAACCAAAACTTAAATGTTTATTACATTATATTCAAATTGGTGTTAGTATGTCCTGCTTTTCTCACTTTCTCTTTGACAGCCCTAATAAACCTAAAGCAGGATTTTGTATTTTTGCAGATTAAACCTTATAGTGAGGATATTTACGATTATATATGATGTTCTACAGCATTATTATGACGAATGGTGCAGTCGCGAGAGATGAAGCTCCTTGCTGACGTCACCGTTAACTGAAAACAGCCGAAGAGAAGGAGACGAGACAATCTCTAAATGTTTAGAGGTGTCCTCTCATGCACTGACACTAAAACACAATTGAAAAACAGCTTTTAACCCAGAAACAGTTCTTTCAGCCACTCCTCGAAACAAAAAGCTGTTTCTTGCTTATTAGCCGCTTTTTAACTTCATGTTTTAGTCTCCATACATGAGAGGACACCACTAAATATTTGGTGATTGTCTCGTCTTTTGAAATGACCTTTTTCAACTGATTTTCAAAGCCTTGAAATGCCCCTTCACCTCGGTTATTTTCAGCTAGCGGTGATGTCAGCAATGAGCTTCCAGCTCTCGTGACTGCACTGTTGGTCATATTAATGCTGTAGAACATTGAGTATGATTGTAAATATCCTTATTATAAGGCTTATTGTGCAAAAAACAGAGAGAAGAAAGCAAAGATACTCAGATGTCTTTGTTGAGAGAAATGCATTGTTCCATTGTGTAAATGGCTGCTAACAGTGGAATGTGTGTGGATGGAAAAAAAAGTATTGCATCTGTGAGATGATGATTTGAGTCAGAGATGCACTTTTTGGTTGTCATTGTTTTGTTTGCTACATGCATTTTTTGTTTTTCAGGATCAAAGAAGAATCTCAAAACTTTTTTGAATTACACCATTCATCATTCAGATAATGACTTTTAATGTAATGTTTCAGTTTTAACCAAGTTTGAGCTTGACTTGAAAACAGTTTTGTAAATCAGAGTGGAACACACTTGTGGAGCAAGAATAATTTGGCATACAGTGAACAAAGTTTTGCCTCGTTAAACAGAACTAATGCAAAGATTTTCTTGTTGGTTATACTTGCATTAAAAAAAAAACACACACAAAAAAGCCTACCAATTATTGCTCAAAAGGAAACTTGTTAAGCTTTGACAGATGCTGGCATGTCTGTGATATTGATGTGTTGATTGTTGTGTGATCACTGCTGGCTGTACAGTAAATGGCCACTCAGAGACAATTAAGATTCCTTGAACTTGAATGTTGCTGCAGAGCCTGAACATTTGAAAGCTTCTTGTGTAATGGAAAGGTTGCAGAGACCATCAGAGCAGGAAGAATCAGGAACTTTCACCAGTCATGACTTAATTTTGAGCAGAGTAACATTTACAAATCAACTTTTGGTTGGTGGAGTGGTGACGCACTTCATTTACAGAGGCTGATATTTCGTACTCTGTTTTGTCATGTTTGTGGAAACTTGAGAAATGGAAAGCCTTGCAGAGCTTGGATTGCACTGATATGTTTGGACACTACATACCATCATAAAAGTAAACACAATCTCAAAGGCTGCAAATGAATCTAAAAAGCTGCAATTACAGCTGATCCAGCTGTGGAGCCACCAGTGAGTGATGTTGCTTTAAATGGCACTTCAGCAGGAACATTCATTTCTCTTCATCCTGCTTTATTCACATCTCCTCATTTTTACTGGAATGACTACAGACACAAGGATGAAAATGTGGAAGAATTGTCTTTTTATCAATTTGCAACAAATGTCAGAGAAACAAAAAGAAGAAAGCAGAAACAGAAAATTGAGAGGGATGAAGAAGGAACCACAAAAAATTAAGACAAAGTAAAAAGATAAATATGACTGAGAGACAAAACAAGAGAAAGCAACAGAGAATTTGTGATCTTAACATGCTGGGGAATGAGAAAGCAGCCAGGCATCAAATGATAACATCTGACAGCAGCTGCCATATGCCTGAGGGATGAAGAGAGACACAGAGAGGAAGAACAGGAGGGAGAGGAGGGTGAGAAGAGATGAGTTCAGGGAGCAGAGAGAAAGACGGAAAAGGTGTCAAAAACTGAAGAGTTGGAAGAGTGAAAAGTGAATCAAAGATGTTTGTCATAAATTTGAATCATGTGAGGACCTGCTCGCTGTCAATGGAGCCGCTGGAGACCTTAAAGTTTCCTAATTACTGAAAAGTTTCTTGTATGTTTCATCAAAAGGTTTTCTTTAGCATGTTGCTTTTCAGTTCTTCATGTTCGTCAGATTCAGTCTTTTTTTTTTTAGACAGAAAACACAACATAAACAAATCCCAATGGACACAGCACAGACTTAACACAGGATCGCAATAAGACAGAACAAACACAACAGTAACAAACACACCCATGTCCTCATGCACTCCATCATCAGGCTTTACAACCCAAAATATATGATCACAAAAACAAGTTGCAAATATCAGTAAGAATACCGTAAATAATCCAAATTACTTTTTAAATTTTTTTTGGCTTTTTTTGTTGGGTTTTTTTTTGCCTGTCAAGGTTGTCCTTTGTCCTACAATATATCCCTCCAATAATGTTTGCTAAGCATTTTAAATTGATCGATACTCACAGAATCCACATCAGCAATTTTACTACAGAGAAAAAACTGCCTGAAAACATAATTTCATTGCGTTACACATCTTTATTTGCATTGCAGCAGATTTTACTTTTCTTTAAAACCGTGTTTGTTTTTTCTATAAAGGTCTACCATTTCCCCTCAGAGGTGCTAATTGCAATGCATGCTGTATGTAACATTATCATCTGCATGTATCTAAAAAAAAACCTGCGCTCAGTTAAAAAAAATTGTAAGACAAATGGACCAACAACATATTAATTTTTAATTTTGCTTATCACATTTTTCAAAATTACAGTGGCTGTCAAGCAGGAGGCAAATTCCTGAGACCGTCACGACATTTTAAAGTCCTTTTATGGCGACTGAACCAGTTCATTGTGACATCTGTCCCTGTGGTTATTAACAAACTTAATCTGTTCAGTTAATAATCAGAATTAATAATTAATTATCGCAGAGCACGTTGCTCATTTATCTTAGCTCAACTTTATTCATTTGGTTTTTTTAAACTTGTTCTTTCTCTACTTGCATAACATTTATTTTTTTTTTATTTGAAAGAGACCATGTACATCTCAAAACATAAATGTGACCATTTAACATTTGCACCATACCAGATTATATCTTAAAGCTAAGTTGCATCTGTGAATCCTTCGGGATAATAATAAAGTTGAAGTTGATATTGAGAAGATTTCCACCACATGGTGTGACAGACTGTCTGCAGAGTAAAATTCATGATGCTCATTTTATGTTTTACCCAAAATAAATCATAAGTACATATAATAAACTGAATTCACTATTGATGTAACATCTTAGAAATGCATCAGCAGCTCTGAAAGCTTCCATCCGTCCATTACACAATAACTCTGACCTTCATTACAGCTGTCAGCGTCTTCAGGACAAGGACAAACTGTCCTTACCAGGCTCAAATCAGAAATACTTCCACACAGGAAATACACAGCAGCTGTCATCAGTTTGTCAGGTCTTCTATCTGTTGAGCTTTTCTTTATTTATTTTCATACATTTTAAATTGCACACCACGTAAGTTTGCCAGATAGCTGTAAAGCAGCTATTGGTCAGAATATAATGACAATTTGTTGCAATCTGTTGCTATGACAGCACCTGACTGTCAAAGGAGGAAATTTGCTGTATGTCATGAAAAGTCACTTTGCTTTTCTACGGCCTTTAGAAAAAGAATAAGAGAAGCCCTCAGGGACCAAATTTAAATCAAAGCAGCTTGAACGTTTGTGCACGTCCACGAGCAATCTGAGTTTCAGACCTTGACAGTGGAGGATCTTTAACTTGGTCCCCACTTCTGCAGAAGGTTCTTTGAGTTCAGGTGAAGGTTTGGGGAAGACGAAGCGGGTAAGTCATTTTGTTAGACTCTTTAGATAAATGCAATAAATGTTTGTGTGCACACAGACTGAGTAAATGATCCAGCATTATTCAACAGGTAAATAAAAGCAGCAAAGCTTCCCTGAGATATGTGGTATACAAATAAACAGATTTATGGAACAAAACATTTGACTGTCCATTGAAACTTAAGCACCTGCAAAATGACTGAAGAGCTGAAGTGATTGGAAGAGTTCTGTCAACGTCAAATGAAGGTAAAAACACAAACTTCAAACAATAATTAGTGTGTTTCACACACAGAAACATGTTTTTTTCTGTCTTTTTTTTGTATTTTGATGGAATTTTATGGTCCTCAAAACTTCATTTGACCAACATGTTATTCCATGGCCAGGTAAAATCTTTTAGAAGTAATAAGCTGGGTTTTCACAAATGCTTTTGTAAATATTCATGGTTGCCAGGCAGTGGCAGACTCCTGGGGGACCCTATTGTTAGACAAAACACAACAACTGTGCCTTTTGGATGCCCCTATGGTAGACATGATGAAGAAACTTCAATGGTGCCCTTTGAGTGGACAAACATGGTAACGTGCCCTCCAGGGTGCCCTTCCAGTGGAAAAACATGCTAAACTTCTTTCTAGTGTTCCTTTTCATTTATTAAAATGTGGTTAAGTGCCATCTACGGTGCCCTTCAAGTGGACAAAACATGGTAACATGCCCTTTAGGGCGCCCTACCTTCAGAAAAATGTGGTAAGTACTTTCTAGGATGCCCTTCCAGTGGACAAAATTTGTTTAAGTGCCCTCTAGGGTGATTTTCCGTTGGACAAAAGGTAGTAAAGTGCCCCCTAGGGTGCCGTTCTTGTTGGCAAAACGTGGTAAAGAGCCCGACGATTTTTTGCGTGCTGGTGCCCCACCATACACAAAAGCCCTTTTTATTATTTTCTCCCCTAATCGTCAAACATCCTGAGTCACCAGTGTCGGCAGGAGATCCATTAATTAAGACACTCAGTTTTTGCAGCTCCTCACTGCAACACAACCATGAGGCCAAATCCCCCACTGATTCCTTCACCTTAGACACAACAAAAAAACGTCACTGTCACTGCCACTGTCACACCAGCACGCACAAGTATCCAACATGGAATCACTTGAGTTTTATCTGTAATCTCTGCCTTTGTTTCAGTCTTTTTTCCTCCACAAACAATTCGACTACAGAGAGACTTCAAGCATCTGATCAAAGAGACAACATGCCCACATGCAGAGTGGAAGACTACACATCAGCATGATATTTGTCAGCAACTTTTTTTAATCTCTAGTTTATGCAGGCACACACATGCATGCACACACACACACACACACACACACACACACACACACGCTTTAAATATTCATTCAGATACAGTATACATGAATACCTTCAAGCAAAGAAAACACAAGCACAGAAATGTATCCACTGGAATGCAAAGAAACACCCACAATACTCCTAAAATGTGTTAAAGAAAATAGATTTTAAAATGCAATGACAGTGCCTGAAAGACAGTATTAATATAGAGTGGCCTGTTACATTAAGCACAAATTCTCATAAATCAAGTAAAAATGCCTGAGAGATGCGTATTTGACGAGCAGTTTTGCCTCCATTACCAAATAAATTTCTTTATTTAAAGTTTTGATTCTTATCATTTTGCATCAGTAGTTAATTTTTTCCAAGTAAACGATGCAACTGTTTAGAAATGCTTCAACAGCAAATTCGACTTTTAATAAGAGAAAATGTGTGTGTGTGTGTGGTAACAGTGCTTTGTGTTTGTTTTTTCTGCAAGTTTAATCAAGTTAGACCTGGGACAGATTAAATTTTTTCCCCTGAAAAATTCTTTAGGCTAAAGACTTTGACAAGATAAAATGCATCTTCATGGCTGAGGGATATTCAGGGTCATCACATAGGTTTTGTTGCCCAGACTGGCTCCCAAAAACACTGCAGTGACTTCTCTTCTATTTTTTTCCCCCTCCATTTTGGAATGTCTGATTCTTCTGCACTGCTGCCCTTGTCACTGTTGTTTACCTGGCAACAGACTGATGTGCAGGTACAAGTTTGATGATGGAGGGGAACGATGACGGATCATGTTATTTATTTCAGCTGCTCAATCAGTATCCTCGGAGAGATCCCTTAATCTATCCTGAACTATTAAAGAAATGCAACATTAGAGGCAGCTGCACAGGCTACACAGCAGAAGGAAACGAAAACCTGCTCTCAGGAAGTTGTCCTCCTTCCTCTAGAGATACAAAAAATGCCTGTTGATATAAGTACATATTGCCATAGTGTTTCTATGCACAAAAAACTACAACAAAGCTTTTTTTGACGTGTCAGCTTGTTTTAGTGGAACTCATCTCAGTTGTATGACTCTTCCCAGTTCTGCCTTCAGAGATAAATGGAGTGCAGAATTAAACTTACAGTCAAACGCACCTGTCAGAGAACTTCAGGCTGCACAGCAGCTTCCCAGATAACACCAGGCAATGTCATACTTAGTTAAATTGGCTAAAGTCAGGGCTGTAGCGCCTCATCTGAGCGGTTGCTTCTAAAGTTGAGGAGCAGGTTGGTTTTCATGGTCTTGTCCGTGTAGATGAGAATCAGGTGCGTCTCCTGGCAGCAGACAGGTGAGTCAGCAAGTTAAATAAGCTTTCCGTGCCAGTGTGCTCTCATAATGTGTGTCAAAGGCCAAATGTTAATCCTTCCTGCTTCCATGGATCTTTTAGTCTCACAGGAACATTAAACAAAGGATCATTTTGGCACCTTTCATAAAATTTAAGGTTTCAATGTTTTCCATGAAAGTCGGAAGAAAAGGAAACTTTTTCATAAAACTGGTCTTTTGGATTGTTATACTTAACTTACTCGGGTGACTGGCAAACAATTAATGTCTTTATGCACTCGAAATATCTTTTTTTCAGCATAGTCCCCATCCACATTTACACACTTAGTCCATCGTTTCTGGCACAATCTGGTGTAATGTTGCTGGTGTAAATATTTGTTTTTTCTGTAATCTGTTGCTTATATTTAGGTACTATAGCCATACTCCTTCTGGCAGGGGGACTGCCAATGGAAATTAGCCTTTTGGCTATAATTGGGTGCATTTACATTTTATTGTTTTTTTTTAAATGTCTATTAATGTACACTGTCCCTCTCGAACAAATAAAGGTAAGAAAAAAAAAAAGAAAGATTCCTTCTCTTAATGCAGTAATGCCTTGAATGACCAGAAAAAGATCCACAGCAGCAATGACATTTCAAAAAATACAAATAGGTGACAAAGATTTAATTTTGAAAAGACAAACTAAACAACTTTAAAAAATGCCAAAACCTGCCCCTCTGAGAGTTGGTAGCAATATTGTTTTCACATTGGTTTGCTAAGGCCTTAAATTTCTGTTTGACAAAAGCATTATCAACAGTAACTGGACCACTAACAATCCAAGTGAGCATTTGGTGAAAATGTTGCGCATTCCCTTATCTGCTATTAATCTTTACTGACAAATCCTTCGTTGCACTGCATCATGTTGGTCCACGCTCAGACTACTTCTCCCGACGAAGAAGAAGATGCTCAGTTGTTGCCATTTTGACACTGATGCTGATGTCATTGCTGGATCTCTGTCCGACCTCTACAGATAAGGGATCCATTTCCTCCGTGACACCTAGGCTTGAGCGTGCGTATGTTGAAGGGTACATCACTGACACCAAGCGGGCTTGGTTCTCCAAAACTGACTCCTTCTACCTCAGGCCATGGACTTATCAATCACCCCTCGCATCACTCATATTTCTGCTCCTGTTGGAATAATCTCAGCCTCTGTGTGTGTATATGTTTCAGCTAGATTTGACAGGAAGTGAGGAGAAGTTTAGACTGTATTTGTGACCTTTAAAAAATGCCCTTTTCAAAAAATATTCTTTTCTTCTTCACTGACATGTAAGCACACAGAGACACAGCCATCTTTGGCATTTTCTTACCACCTGCCTGTGACACACACACACACACACACACACACACAGACACACACACACACGGGCACACTTTAGACAGGGTGAAGGGACACAGCAGCTTTTGCAGGCAGATGGCTTAAGAACCTCTTCAGCTTCACTCTCTAACTGAAGTGAGCTGCAAACACATTTCTATCAACAACCTTGACGTAAAAATTCACCTCCTACAGACTGAGAAATTAACCTCACATCTAAAGATGTTTTTATAGAATGTCTGGCTGCCAGTCCAGTTGATTTCATTCCCTGCTTGCAAAATGCTGACACTGGACTCATACAAAAGCACAAGGTACCTTTGAGTGTCTCAATAATATGTAATGAGTTTTGATCACACTCCAATTAGTCTCACTCGGCCAGACCACTCTCCACATGACATTAGCACTGGACAATCTGGCTGAAGGGACACACTTCTCCTCAGGAAGACATTCCAACTATTTGTGATGTCATTTGTAGTGAAGGGATGATGTGTTTTTGTTGGCCAACCTCGAAGTGCATCGCAGTAATTCCCTCAGCAACAAGTTTAAGGGATTTTCGAATGAGATTTTGCATTATCGCCAAAAATCAGCTCTGTGATGAACACAAGTTTATGATACTTACACATTTTGTTCAGCATAATTATCTTTGCATATGAACACCACATTTGTGTGTTTTGAAGTGTAAATGGAAATACCGGGAGCAAAAAGCTATTGTAAAGCTATAAATGAACTACATTGTGGTCGTATGACTCATCACTCCAAAGCGCTCAACTTTTGATTTGATTTAGCGCACTTACTTTTCAACAAAACTCTCTCCTCTGACCTGATCTAGCTGGTGATCATGGCTGTGTCCAGAG
>JAQFJA010003279.1:0-10267 GCA_029874485.1 Naso brachycentron | reverse complement strand
CAAAAGGCTGAGTTGATGGCATTGAGCTGCTAGACTCAAAAGGAAACAGGAGCTTGAAAATGAAGAAGCTCTGCTAAGAGCCAGGGGACAGCAGTTGGAGTTAGAAACTGAGATAGCAGCAAACACTGCTAAGTTGAGCATCCTTAAGGAATACATAACTATGTCTCAATTAAAGGACATGATGAATAAATACTTTGAGAGTGGAAGGGATTGTTTTGATGAGGATGTGAAAAAAGTGTACACTAAAGCTCAAGCCTTGCTCATCAACACAACTATGGAAAGCTCCCCTTTCAAAATCGAAATTCAAAAATGAAGTTCAAATCGAAAAAGGTCAAGTACTAAGTTGGGAGGCAGTGTTGCTCTGAAAACGAGTATTGTACAAAAACATGACAAAATCCAGTACTAAAATGGAGCCTTTTATTGCTGCTGCTGCTGTTGGTGCTGTCAAAGATAAGATTTCACATGTCACATCCTCTGGTTCATGGCCAGAGCCATGCGAAGCAGCTATGGTTGGAAGTGTTGAAAGCCAAGGAAGTGATCGCATCAGCAATCTAGCTGGCATCATGGAAAAACAAAACAAGATAGTAGAAGCTCTTGTAAAATAGCAAAATCTGTTTTCATTACCACCATTCACTGTGCCTGTCTTTAAAGGTGACCCACTGGAATATCAGTTTTTCATGAGTGCATTTGAGCATGGTATTGAGGAGCAAACAGTAAAGACAGACTTTACTTTTTGAAGCAGTTTACAATAGGTAAGCCAAGAGAGCTGGTGTGCAGCTGCCAATACATGGAACCAAACAGAGGATATGAGGAAGCAAACAGGCTACTGAAAAAACACTTTGGAGATGACTACACAATTGCTACTGCCTTTAGCCATCTATTAAAGCGGAAGATGCTGAAGCTTTTAAGAGTTTCTCAGTGTTTCTCAATGGTTGTCTTAATGCAATTGTTTCAGTGGAGTACTTGGAAGAATTGGATCATCCATCCAATATGAAAGCCATTCTTTCAAACTTTCTTTATAAGTTAAAAGAAAGATGGAGGGTCAAGGCCTGCGAGCTACAAGTCCGAGAAGAAGAGCGAGCAGAAGAGCTCGGTTTGTAGATTTGGTACAATTCGTGGATAATCAGGCCCCAATTTTGTCACACCCAGTGTATGGGAACTTGAAGGACACTGCTCTAACTACCAGAAGAAGCTCTATTCTACAAATGTTTCATCCCAGCCTAGAAAAAAGAAGCAAGAGTGGTTTTGCCACCAGTGTAGCTCCGATAACAAAAATTACAGCAGAGGGCAGTCATGGCTCTAGCTCATCCTCTAAAATGCATGTCAAGCCTTGCTTATTTTGCACTCATAACCTCAATTCCTGCTCTCTAATTAACAAAAAAACAAAACAAAACCAAAAAACAAAGAAAAGTTGGAGTTTCTAAAAAAGAAAGGAGTGTGCTTTGGGTTTCTAGAAGCAGGACACACGAGCAAAGGATGTACTCGAAGACTTGCCTGTCAAAAGTGCTCTCTCAAACATCCCACCACTTTGCATACCCTCAAAAAAGAAGTAAACACCTGTAAACACAACAAAGAAAAGTTCATTACGAGTGCTCTTGTGGAAAGAGATAAAGAAAATGGATGGGATGGTACTGGGGCCTTTCTAGATCATGAAACACTGATTGTTTTTTGAAAAGAGGCACTCCTTAGGCAGCTCCAAATGACAGAAAGGACAACTGACATACTTCTTTGTACAATGAATACAGAACAAGTTGTCAAGACAGTTATTGCATCAGATCTGGAGATAAGTGGCCTAACAAGCAACAAGTATACTGATCTTCCAGATATACACACAGAAGGAAATCCCTGTGAAAAAAGGAAAGCATCACCACTGAAAAGGATGTGGAACAGAGGCCGTACTTAAAGGAAGACATCGATTTTGGCCTGCTCAGGCAGCAATGTACCACAGGCCTTGGAACCATGTGCAGTCATAAACAGTCAAGACAGTGGACCTTATGCTGTTAAAACTGCTTTGGGATGGATTGTAAATGGACCTTTTAAGAAGGCTGGTGTCTCAAAAACTGGAAAGCTCACAGAATTTCTGTTGTTAAGATAGAAGAGCTGATGCAACAACAAATCAAATATGACTTTCCAGAGTGTCAGCATTGACATTGAGGAATGGAGGCATTGAATTTCCAAACAATCGTTGTGTTGCTAAGCAAAGAGCTCTCAACTTAGAGAGGAAGTTTTTTTTAAAAAAAAGTAAATTCTGCGAAGAATATAAGATGTTTATGGCCACCATTCTGGATAACGGATTTGCTGTTAAAGTGTCACCTGAAGAAAAGGCGAAAACAAGCCAAAACAAGAGGGTTTGATATATACCGCATCACTGTATATATCGCCCTAAGAAGCACAAGTTGAGGGTGGTATTTGATTGTGGTGCTTCCTACCAAGGTATGTGCCTCAACACCCAGCTTCTTCAAGGACCAGATTTGACCAATAGTCTTGTCAGTGTCTTAACTAGACTACGCCAGAAATCTGTTGCCTTTATGGCTGACATTGAGGCAATGTTCTATTAAGTTGGAGTACCAGAGGAAGTCTCTGAGCTTCAAAGGTTTCTATGGTGAAGTGACAGAGATTTAGACAAAGAGCTACGAGGGTACAAGATGGTTGTGCATATATTTGAAACAACGTTCTCTCCAAGCTGTGCCAATTTTGCACTGTTGACCTGGAAACCATCAGTGCTCAGCAACTTCTATGCAGACGATTGAAGTCCGTGGAGAGTGGAGATGAAGCTCTGACCCTTACTCGGAACCTTATTACCTTGTGTTCTAAAGGTGGCTTTAAGCTCAGTAAGTGGATCAGTAATAGCAGAACACTGATTCTCTTAATACTATAGGAGGAACAGGCCAAGGGAGTTAAGGATCTAAATTCAGAAAAAGGCATGTAAGCCACTGAAGTAGCTTTGCAAGTAGCAAGCTATTTTTGCTATTTTCTCATAGCTTAGCTTGCTATATTTCTCTGTGGATAGTTTCAATGTTGTGAAGCTTTATTTTGATATTTTGAACTGGTAGCTTAACTTAACCACATCTTCCAAGTAGTTTGCCCATCACTAGATAAATGATGGCGCATCTTCAACATCACAATTATCTTTATTAGATTGTTTAATGCTGTGCATCGTCCTAGTTGCAGCAATGGCAGTATTACTGCTATAAACAGTAATTGTTGTTCACCCTGTTGGACTACTGCTAGTTAAAAACCGCTGTGAATTGCACCAATCAAAGCAATATCAGTATCAAAGGTGTGCTGCAGTAGTACGAAGTTTGCAGCACCATAAGTACTGTAAGTACTGTAAGTAGAAGCAGTATAAGTAACATTGCTAGTTAGACTGTAGATGTGTAGTGAGTTGCAGGGTTGTCAGCAGTCATAGAAGAGGTAGGAGCAGCAGTAGCAGTCACACTTACTCTCTGTATATCTAAAGTGAGTTGCAGCAGTGTTGGAGAGGCTGTAGCTCTGAGAGTCTCTGTCCCTCTTACTGGACACTGGAGAGTTCAGACTGATGTAGACGACTGCACTGCTTCTGAGGATAACACTGTTATCCTAAAGGAAACACACATGCAGAGGTTATAGTCATTACGGTCCCAATGATATTCATAATTATGTAATTATTGTCATTACACTCATCACATTATCATTATTATCATCACCTCATGTCCACATGAAGTGTCTGGTCTGGTTTTAAGGTCTTACTGTTTAATCCTTCAGTTGGCAGCTGTTCTTTGTCTTCTGTTGTTAGTGGCATTGTAATTTTATTTCGTCAAATAAAACGTAAATTATGATCTATTTTGACGTTTCTATAAAGGACTGATCACCAGACTGTTGCATAAGCATGTTTTTTTGTTGCAAGCTAAATGGTTTTTATGCTGATTTGCATTAAAAATCAATGTCAGCAGTTATGTGGGAACAAGAATAATGAATCATAAATGGGACCTATTCAATCCAAACAATAGGTGATGATTGCAGGTATGGTAACAATTCTTCATTTTGACTGCATCTCAATCGAAGGAAAATACAGTGGCCATGAAAACCCACTGTTATGAGTGGCTATCCACTTCCTCTACAATCTCAATTGTTGCCATTTCCACTTTTGCCATTTGTCTTGTGCGCACAAAGTTTTCTAGAAAAAAATGCATATCTTTTTAACAAAATTTATTACCTGGTGTACACAAAAATAATGTCCTTTTTTTGCAAGATAACCTAAAATGTGCACATAAAAATGTAATAAAATTATCTATTGTTACAGTATTGGAATAAACCTATAACCTGTTTTTTAACAAGTGTCTATGAAATTGTGAACAACTATCATTTTTGATCCTTTCCTCTTAGGAGTACCATGGTACAATTACTCCTTCACAAAACAAAGCCAGAAATGGGTTTCAAAGCCTATCTATGAACCCACCAGCCAGGCATTTCTTTGTGACCTCATGGAGCATGTCCTAAAAAGGAGAGATGACCAGAATGTGACTTACTCTGAGCCTTTGGCCCAACATAGGACACACAGAACAAGATTAACGCACAACATTGCTCCCGTACCCAGGCCTGAGAAGGCTGATTTACTTGCACAGCATACCTCACGTTTCAAGAAACAGTGAAATTTGACACAATGGAACGATTTTATATAGTTGTTCATTATTATTTTTGCACATTTTTTCTTGCTTTCATTTTGTGAAGTTTTGTTTTATATAATGATTGATCATAAATGCTTTAGTGTATATACTTTGATTTTAATAGAAAGACATTGAACCATTTTTAAGCAGTTCTTATTTTCATATAAATATTATTATTGTACAAGAATATTACAGGGTTCATTATAAATATCTAGAAAAATATTTATACAGGTATTTCAAGTGTCAGTATATTAGTCGATATATATGCAAGTGTAGATATATACAGCCCTGTTTATGAGATGTAGGATATCTTCAGGTGTGGTGACACAGTGTTGTAGCTCTGAGATCACATCCCCGGACACATCAGAGCCACTGGTATTTTGCTGCAGCAGGTCCCTCTCCTTACAACACAGGCATTCCTCTTCTGTTGGCATTGGTTCACAACACCCGCAGGAACACCACCAGTCTCCAGAAATAAGTGTCTTGTTTGCGTCTTCACCCTGTTGCTCCTCTCTCTGTCTCCTCGTCCTCTCCTCCATTTGCATGAGCTCGTCATCTGTACATTCTGGCTCGAATAAATATTATTGATTTTTAACGCCATCTCTCTTTCCCACATGCAAATTTATGCTGATGGAGCCCAGGCTGAAAAATGCTAAAATTGCCCTTTAAATTAACCTATTCAGTTTTTGAGTTAAAACATAGGCCTTGGTAAAATATTTAGGCAAGAATATAGATTACGTCAGTGTTAAATGGTAAGTCTGACTGTATATTTGACCAGACACAAAAAGCCACTATGTCATTTGGGCATCTGTCAATACCAAACACGTTTTTAACACGGAATAGAAATTGTCCTAGCTGGGTTTTTTTTTTGTTTGTTTTTGTTTTTTTATCACAACATGCTCCAAATCCACTTTTTTCAAGCTGAGACTTCTAGCTGAAGTCAAGTACTTTTTATTATTTGATGATTTTGAAAGGGTTATTCATTCTTTAATCTTATCCCAATTTGACTACAGTAATGCCCTTTATATCGGTGTTAGCCAAGCCTCCCTCTCACGAAACAGTAAGTCCAAAATGCTGCAGCTCGTCTTTTAACAGGAGCAGGCAAGCAAGAGTACATTATCCCATACTGACCTTCCTTCAGTGGCTCCCTGTACATTTTAGGATTGATTTTAAGATGTTGTTTGCCTCAAAACCCGTAAATGGACTAGCTCCAACATATCTCTCTGATCTTTTCCAACCAATCTCCAACACATATAATACGTCCCATCAAGGCCACTTTGATCTGGTGCGGACCACTTGCTTCTGGATGTCCCAAGAACTAGGTTGAAGCACAAAGGAAACTGTGCCTTTGCAGTTGTAGCCTGCAAACTTTGGAATGAGTTGTCTCTGCATGTTAGGCTGGCCCCCACACTGCCTGTTTTTAAATCCTGTCTCAATACTCATTTTTATTCCTTGGTTTAACTCAGTATGAGAGTTGCATTTCAATTGTCATTCTGTCTGTCAAACTGGTCTCTTTGTTTTTGTGGTTACGTCTATGACTTATTTGGATTGTACAGCACTTTGGTAAACTGTTATTTTTTAAAATGTGCTTCATAAATTAGTTTTGATTTGATGATTCGATACTTCACAGTCAAATGCTTTTGTAACTGTGCATGAATATTTTTCTTAACCTCGACTACACTGTTGTAAGTTGGACATGTTACGGAGATGATTTCAAGTTTTCTTATAAAACCTTTTAATATAGAAGTTTTATTACTGTCAAATGACTTTTTAACAGAGTCATGAATAGTTCCTGTGACACTGACATGTTTATGACAGATGCAAATGTCATATCACACTTCTTCAGATTAAGTGTTACCATAGAATGTTTTCTGAAAAGATGACATTCTTTTTCACCCCTACACTGACATTTCATAAAGCAAATACTCTTGTGTTTGGTGACCTTTCACTACTCATAGAAACCAATGTTCCCCAGGGCAGAGCCTCCCCCAGGAACACCTATCCTCGTTTTGACTAGTCTGTCAGCGCAGCAATGAACTGATTCATAATAGCTGAAGTCCCACCTCCCTGGTCACGGTGGGGGTGACTGTCAACAAGTACATAGTGATCTGAAAACAAAACAACATATTTTGTATTTTTGTCTTCTGTGATTGATAAATATTACTAGTGATTCATATATATTACATATTCTACATAGGCTGACATCTATTAAATTTCATCTCAACAGTACACATAACAGTTACCAAAACACTCATGAGGGCAAATATAAAAGAAGTGTTTAGCCTGTAGTTCTGACTAAATCACTTGTGGTGCTGCTGTCCCATGTAAAGAGCCCTTGACATTGTGTGGCATGACAACTTTAAAGTGAAGATTATATAAGCAGATCTAAGATGAGTAAAAAATGAACCACCTCAAAACAAACAAACAAACTAACTAAACAAAACAAAAAAACCCACATGGGCTCACAGAAATTTTGTACCTCCTACTTCTCTTGACCAGTGACTGTCCTCTACACACAACCTCACCTAACTGCAAGCTGCTTTATGCTGAGGTAATCACAGGGTGAGAACTTATTTCTTTTTATTTCTAAAAACTCAAAATAAAAAAAACCACACAAACACACACACAAATGCATGACTGTGACATCGTCACAACCTGGTCAAATATTCCTGCGTGAGCAGCGCGTCTGTGTTGCCTTATCTCTGCTTATTTTTGCCATGTCTGCGCCCATGCAGCGACGCAAAATAGAGCTCAGGAGTCTCACCTATTTTTTCCACTAGCTGCACACAGTACTCTGTTAAAATAGACGGAGAAATAATCTGTTGACAGTCATACTGACATCATACCAGCAACATTCACTGTAGTTTAAATGCTGACATGACATGACACATTCAGTAATTGAGGGATTTATCTCTTGTGTTATGAACCTTAGCTCTCGGTACCAAGACGCTGGTTAGGACTGCAGTGTTTTACTTCCTTATTATATTTTATATAATTTTTTGTTAATCAGGAGCGCTAACTATGACTGTTTATTTTTTTCCTTATTATTGTTAGATTTTTATTTTATTTTTTAAAAAGCTCTCTGTACAATCTATCTGTGCCAATCATAAAGTGGTCTCAGCGTCACTTGTTTTCTTGTCAATAAGTTTACAAGTGGTATTGTTGGCAAGAACCATCCATGCTAGGGGACCATGGTGGCTTACATCGTGACATCACCTACTATGGAGTGTCACTAGGCTCCAATAGGCACAGGAGGAAGTAGACAACTTGGGGTAATTATTAGTTTGTCACTTTTACTATTTTTTTCCCCATGTCCTCTCTCCTTGTAGTAGTATTGCTCTGAATTTTGAGTTTTTGCTGTTACCAATTCTGATGTTGTTAGTTACTATTACTACAGTTGAAGCTACAGTAACTTTTTAAAATAGTTTTCCCTATTTTTATTGTTCTTTTGAAAACAATTTCTGTTTTACTTTTTTGATCACTTGAATTGTACTAATTGATCTGTTTTCAAAGTATTTTACTGTGATTTTAGGTTTACATGCATTAGACCTCTGTTGTCAAGGAGCTAAGAACCAAATTTTTGCACACTACAGTCTAACTGACTGTCTTTTGTAAGGAGTAGGTTTAGCTGTTTAAGCTTTTCTTCTTTACCTTTCAGTCAGGTAATGGTATAATCTTTATCATGAAAAACATCATGAAAGACATAACAAGGATGACTCAAACATCAGCATTATTTTTGCTTTGTTTTTGAGAGCAGACGGAAGACAGAGTAGCGTATCTCATTATCATTTCAGAGTTGAGCAAAATACTCAGTTAATGCCCTGCAAGTGTCATGTCCAGTGGTAGTGATAGGTCCGTCATTTTCCATATCCACCTCTCTTTCATTGGCCACATATTCCAGAAGATGTTCCTCCAGTTCGTACCCTCTGCTCTCACATATGTAATATGCAACATGCTGTCACGACCTTAATAATATTTTTGACATTGCGATCATTTCTTTTTGGCAGGATACATCAGTGAGCTTTAAGTCTGCCAAAAGTCCCTTCTACACACATTCTTGCTCGACTCTTTGATACAGTCAGTCACTCAATACTTTTACACTGACTTGAAAAGTGTGTGGGCATTAAAGGTACTGCCCTTAAATGGTTCAAGTCTTATTTGACAAAGAGGAGTTTCTCTGTTCAACTGGGCGAATTTTCTTCTTCTGTGGCCCCTCTCTCTCGCCCCAAGGGTCCATTTTGGGTCCCCTACTGTTCTCCTTATACATGCTGCCCTTGGGTTCCATTTTCAAGAAATATATTATCTCCTTTCATTGTCTTGTGGACAATGTGCAAATTGATCTGCCGTTAAAAACTAATAATACAGATTCACTACAGCCCTTGTTAAACTGTTTGAGAGATCTCAAAACCTGGCTGGATCTGAACTTTCCCTGCCTGAAATTGTTGTGTTTGGTTGTTCTGACCAGCTAGAAGGCTATGCTGGCACTCCTGGCCCTCCAGGGTCATGCATTTGACAATTTATTAGAAATTTGGGCATAATTTTGGACAGTGCTTTTAAATTTGACAAACAATTAAGTTCTGCTGTCAAAAGCTTTTTCAGCTTGGCCAAAATTAAGCCATGTCTGTCTTACAAAGATTTTGAGAGAGTCATACATGCTTCCATAACAACCCCGCTAGACCACTGTAAGTCTCTGTATGTAAGTTTAGAGCAGTCATCTCTTGATCAACTACAGTTAGCGCAAAATGCTGGTGCTCAGCTTCTAACTAGGACTAGAAAATGTGAGCACATTACTTCAGTTTTAGCCTCACTCCACTGGCTCCCTATCCGCTCCAGGATTGATTTTAAGATTTTATTGCTTGTTTTTAAGGTTTTAAATGGTTTGGCACTTCCTTATTATTGTGAGCTGTTACACATTCATACTCCAGTTAAAGCTCTGAGGTCGTCCAGTCAGATGGTCCTGGATGTTCCCAGATCCAGACTCAATGATAGAGGTGACTGAGCTTTTTCAGTGGCTGCACCTAATTTGTGAAATAGTTTACCCATTCAAAAAAAAACTGCTTGGTCTGCTGAAACTTTCAAGTCCTTGGTGAAGACCTACCTTTTTTCATGGGCTTTCAATTCGAGTTGAACCTTGACACCTTGTCTCCACATATTGTTTTTTTGCCCTTTGTGTTTTGGTGTGCTTTTTGTGTATTGATGATTTTTGAGCTTGTTAAGCACTTTGGTCAACTTTGGTTGTTTTTAAATGTGCTATATAAATAAATTTGACCTTGACCTAGTTTGTAATTTAACTGTCCCTGGTCTTTTGTTATTCCTTGTTCCTCTAGATATGGTTTCTGCACCCATTGCAACAGTGGATAAGCTTCATCAGCTATTGATAAGTGGACGCGAACCCCCTGGAATTCCTCTGTCCACATTGGAATTCCTCAGTCCATACTGGATAAAGTCATCCAGACTGGCCTGTTTGGAAGGGCAGAGTTTGCAAACTCTTTTCAGACCCCTGTTAGACACAGAGGGCCGGATCTACTAAGATCCCAATTTGCATGTACTAATTTGCATGCGCAATCTAGAATTTTGCGTGTGGGGTTGAACCGCGGTTTGCGGGTGATTTACTAAGAGTG
>JAQFJA010003265.1:0-10269 GCA_029874485.1 Naso brachycentron | reverse complement strand
AGATGCCAACATTAACACTGGTGGAACCTTAATATCAAGCACACTCTCCTTCATCATTGTGTATGTCCTGCCAAAAGGAATGGATTATATTACAGTCCACCCCCCCAAAAAAAAGATAATGATTAGCATTCACAAAGCCACACTGTGTCCAACACTTAGTATCATCTGTAGAGGGTTGTTTTTTTTTTGAGTTGGTGTATCAAAAAAAGAAATCACATTCATCCAGTGGATTTCTCTTCACTTTGGAGAGGCGGTTGTTTGCCATTGGATAGTACATATGGATTCACATTCTTCTTCTGTCAATCACTATGTTTACATGGACACGAATATTCCAAAAATAACCCTATTAAGACAGTACTCTGAATAAGACTTTGCCATGTAAACAGCATTTTCTGATTACCTACCTCGAATAAGGTTATAGTCGGAGTAAGAAATATTAAGACATGTTTTAGTCACATTATTGTACACGTGTACACCTTAAACTATGCCGCCCTATCCCATCGTTTCGCAGTGACAGCAACACGTACTTTACAGCAGTCAAACTACTTGATGACACATACTTTAGCCTCCGGCAGCAAGTTTACAGTTAGCTTCAGAAGAAAAGACAACTGACAGCACCATCAAAAACAAGTCCCGACATTTCTGGAATGAGGCAGAAACCAACGCCATGTTGGATATTTTGAGAGAAATGGATATTGTGAAGTTAGGGTTGTATATTGAACATATGACGTAGGGTGGGCGTACGTCTCGTAGTCATTAATCAGACTATGCTCTGTAACGTAAACAGGAATATGAATGGAATGTTCTATAAGCAATTCACGTAAACACCTTAATCGAAATATTGTCTTGTTTAGAATGAGGTCAGTAGTCTGATTATTGCAGCCCATGTAGACATAGTCAATATTAAGGAACTCTCTTTACCCTGTTTTTTTATGGGGAGGTTGTTTTATGGATTACAAGTTCAAAACATGTTTTTAAAGACTGCTTGTCAGAAGTTAGGTTCTGTGCAACTTTATTGTCCTGAGGGGAAATTTGACTTGGCTACAGAACATGGTTGCTTCATAAAGACAAATGACATCACACTGATTCATACAACATGACATGGTGTTACACAATCACTTTGCAACAAAACTTACAAAATAATTACAAAAGACAAGCAAATAGACAAACATACATCAGTGACAACACGGTGTGTTATAGTCAGTGTGCTGAAGTGCAAGTGTCAAAGTGCTAACATGTTTATAACATATTGCTCTATTGCACTAAAATTTAAGCAGAGTGCAAGTGCGAAGATGCTTATATGTTTATTTCTATTGCTTTTCTAACAAGACCTGTTAGTAAGGTGCTAAGTGCCAAAGTGCCTACATGTAATATATATATTGTACATTGTTTGTTTGCACTCTTTGTGTTTTTACTATGTGTTTTCATTATGATATCAATTAGTGGCTTAAAAAAAAAAAAAAGGTTAGTGTTGGTTGTAACTGTAAGGATGGTTGAGAGGATGATGGTGGGGAATGATGTCCAGAGGCAGTGAGTGAAGGAGGTTGAAGATGAAGGTTGGCTTGGCGTCAGTGGGAGCGATGTGGGGGAAACCAGCTGGCACAGATGGCATCGAGGCTTGAGGTCTGTGAGCAGGTTGGCAGACGAGCTGAGGGTTTGGTTGATGAATTATGATCCTCAGAGATGACACAACAATCCGGCAAGGAGTTGGTGGAGAGCAGGGATAAATATGCTGCAGACTGATGGGAGGCAGGTGTGCAGACTGGGAGAAGGGATGAGCAGATTGTTAACAGGTGTGTGCAATGACAAGAGCCGAGAGCCAGGAAGGAGGGCCACACCTACACACTCACAAACGCAAGCTGTGTCCCAATTCAGAGGCCAAATCCTCCGAAAGGCTGCAGACCGATTGCACCACAGCAGTGCATTGAAGGCTGTCCCATCATGTCTACTCCTTCAAATGCAGTTGACAAATGCAGCTAACGAATCCGGCCCAACATATCCCAAAATTAACTGTGCAGCACTGTTGATCTTTTTTTTCTTTCTAAATAAATGTTCTGAACATTACGGATCCAGCAGCAACAGTTAGAGGTAAGTATTTTAAGTGTTAGTATCAAACTAATAAATTGTAAATAAATCTGTGATTCCTACATGCACAAAAGTTAACTTACAAGTCATGGTTGCTAGGCAACAGGAGCGGTGTGCCGTGATGCAAGGAGTGGTTGGTGACAAACACAGGAAATGCATAAATAATCAACAAACTAGGCAGTCTCATTCAACAGAAGTTTAGGTTCGGCTGTTGCAGCAGACGAAGACGTGTCCTTCATTGGGCCTTCGTGGGCAACTGTATTTGGAGGATGCAGTACCTAAATTTGAACACAGGTAACGTGTAAACAAAGAAGAAAACAACGTAAACAAGGAAAAAAAACAGTCAATACATGTGGATACTATGTGTTTATGTAGCTATATTGTACATCAGATATGTCCAAAGTCCGGCCCGGGGGCCAGTTGTGGCCAAAGATCAGATTTCATACGGCCTGCAGTTTCCATCTTAATATTATCTGTGGCCCAGCATTGCCAAACAGAATTAATCATGCAAATCACGCAAACTCAAAATGTCAATTCTCTTTTCATCTCATAGTGGCAGCACCACTCTGTAACTTTGCCTCACTGTGTGACCCACGCTCTGACCCCTACCAGCTAATTTCTGCCATGGTGACTGTAGATAAAAAGAGTAAAGGTAATGCTGAGGGCGGCTGTTTCGAGGAGGGATGGAAATTACAATATTTTTTCACTGAAAACCAAAACATTTGTGTTTGCCTAATTTGCAAAGAGACTGTTGCAGCGTATGGAATTCAATGTAAAATGACATTAACAGACAAAAACATGCTAATGCAAACGACAAGCTGTCAGGGAGCAACCGTACTAAAAAAGTGAAACAACTTGAAGCTGTACTGGCCTGATAACAACCGTTCCTCGCTCAGTCCCGGGAGTCAAATGAAAATACCAACAAAGCAAACAAAGAAGTGGCCATGCTAATCGCTGAACATGGTAAATGTTTTACCTTTTATGGTTAAAAAATGTCAGAAGTGACTGTTTGGTGTTTTCACATTTTCAAATCAGGCCCTCTTTGAAAAAAGTTTGGACACCCCTGTTGAGCATATTTTAATTCAGATATTAAAGAATATACGCGCACTATTTATATGTAGGCTACTGTAGATAAATAATCTAAAAAATAATACAATCACAGTTTATAGAAAGGTGGGGAATAAAAGTTTTGCTTTCCCCCCAAAACTTACTATAATTTTGAATTAAATCTTTTAAAAATTTTGCCTGATCCATTTTTGTTTGCCTCTGCCTAAGATGGTTAAAGGCTTGTGAGCCAATAGCATAACGACGTTGGTACCACATTGTATCTTTGTGTCTTCAGTTATCAAGATTCTCTGTGATGGTTTGAAGTTGTCTATAGGACCTTTAAGTTCTCTTTTTATCAAGCTTTCAAAGGTTTGCAATGGCACCAGTATGAATAGCCTTTTCTCCCTCTGTGTGTGTGTCTGTGTGTGTGCTGCAGAAAGTAAAGACTGTTTTCCAGCTCCTTACACGACACTATAACAAAATGGCATCATGCTCTGCTGAGCTTTAAGTGTGCACTATTACACACATTCCGGTAACTCTTCTTCTTTCCTTCTTTCCTTTTCTTGTATCTCAAACTTCTCCTTCATGTGTCCCTTGTCCATCGGATGTCTCTACTTTCTTGTTTCATTTCTCTATAAATTAATCTCCCGCTACTCTGATTTTATTTATCTTCCTCTTTACTCTGACTCTCAGCTTGTCAGACAAAGGTTCACCATTACTCTCTCTTCCCTCCCTAAATACCTCCCATCCCACACTCCATCACCCAGGATGGCAAGAAGGATGGAGCAGGCAACAGAGGCGTTTGAAGGGGAGGGGGAGAGGGATGGAAAGCAAAGGAGAGAGGAAGGGACGATGAGACATTTCAATGCAAACTAAAGACATTAATCAACAGATAGCTAGCAGCTCTCAGCATTATGTTTGTTGAATTTACAGGCACATGCTTGAAAGCTGCCTCTCACTCATTCACTCACTCACTCACTCATGCATGCAAACAATACATCATTTCCAGGGAGCTTGTTTTCCATCATACACTAACCGAGAAACATATGCCAGTACTTCACCTTGGGGAGCTGGACTAAACCGGATCAGTGTTAGATTTTCCTCCCTCGCAGACATGTCTTGTGACAAGTCATTCATTTTTGTAATACATTCTGCCAGACCCAACGTCAGTGTTGTTCAAGGATTTGAACTGTTTCAACCATTGTCTTTTATGATAAGCACTGATATCTATACATCAGAGCAAAAATGAGTTCTTTACAGGCTGTGTTAAAAAATGGAGCTACATTATGATTTTGGCAAGTGCAGATGTGAATGAGTTCAAAAGAAAGTTACCAGCATTGCTGTTCTTTAAATTTGCAATGGAGCTTCCATGAGGGTGACCAGATAAGATTAAGTAAAAATCTGTGGCAGTTAACAATGAAACCTACTGTGGCAGACTGTCACAAAGAAATAAATGTAATGAAAACGCTAATGCTTCACAAGCGGGCATTATAAACTGGCTCAGACTGAGGCTAATTTTGGAACAAACAAGAAGTGCTCATTGTATTGGAGTGTTCCTAATGTTTTGGCACGTCTTGTCTCCCGAGCTTCCACTGACCTAAAGATTTAATGATCACACAGGCTTGTGTCTACTGATGCTGCTCTGCCTTTGCTCTGCCAATTGTTTGAACTCAATCCAAATGTTATTTAAAAAAGAAAGGAAGAAAGTCTTCTTTGGGCAAATATATTTACAATCGCTGCTGCTTAATTTCAATATGTTGGGCCTGTGAACCTACACAGAATACAAAGAGAGGTAAGAATCAATGGCAAAAACACCATAAAATGTGTTTTGTGTAGCACCAGATAGCAGACACATAGCGTTAGCAGCTAGCTAATGAACACACAGAAGCATTGAGCAACTTGTTGACAGATGCCAAAACTGAGCTAAAAGGCGATTCATTATTGGTCTCAAGTTCATCATTTGGCACACAACTCTTAAGCTAAAGTATTTCTTTGTAATGTAGCATCAGTTTGCTGAGGGCCTAAACGCACGACTCCCATCACTGAATGTCAAGTCATGTTTATTGTTCACTGTCAGGAAAAATATTTATTGAATTCAATGAAAGCTGCCACACTCCCCCCTCTCTGTTTAATGGCTCTGTCCAGCATCAAGACTCTATAGCTTGAATTCTTGACGACTGATGAATCAAACTAATGATAAATACAGTTGATAAAACGTCTGTTTTCTGTTAGTTTTACAGGCTTAAATGTGTGTTTATTAGGTTGTTGTTTTAAATCATTTTGTGAATACACGTGTCTGATCTTACGATTCTTTCGCCAGCTCTTTGCTCAGATTCGGGCCGTCAATGACACTTCATGAAGCTCACGATTTGTACAAGTGAGAGTAGAGTATAAAATAACCTCCTCTGATAAACTTTACACCTAAATTCCATTAATGCTGCAAAACTGTACTGGACACCTTCTAATGGAGAAAATCAATGTACTCATGTTACAACCAATGAATAATGAAAACTATTAGGTCAGAATATCTGCATGTTGATGGGCGTTGTGGCTGTTGTGATCCCATAGCAAGATAATTTAGTTTTCTTCTTGATCTTTTGTTTTTTCAAAACCATATGCTATCAACTGTTATTTTTGTAGGAAACAATCCAAAATAGCACAACTTTGTCTTAAAATGATCTAACCTGGCCTAGAAGGCAGTCATATCCCTTTCCAAAGCACCTACAGCAAAGTTTTTTAACATTTTATTTGTCTAAAGGGCAGTTGCCTCCACAGCGAGTACTAAAAATTCCCAAAATATGATCTTTGTTCTTTCAACACTTCAGCGTCCAAAGCAGCACACAAACAGGGTCTTACATGTTCAACATTGGAACTGAGACTTAACCGCTGGCAGGATTTTAGTGCCTTAACTGCTGAATGGACGGAAAGTCCCAAGCTAAAGATTATGGGATCTGCATCATTTACCCCATGCTTCTTATATGAGTCTCAGGCTACTAAACGCTACCTGTAAACTGTTATTTCATTTCATTTATAACAAAAGACCAAAAAGTGAGTGTTTTATGGAGAAAGTATGTTTTAACATCCTCTTTCAGCCCCATGCTGACAGATAAAACAGTGAACAGCGGGGGACACTGACCATCTAACAGTACTGGACATGACATTATAGTGCTGGATTATAGTGCAGGCATCAGTTTAAAAAGTCGAAACTTAAGTGTACATTCCCAGTGTTAAAGAAAATGTCTCCCGACTCAAAGGGCTTTCCTCGCCAGGCCAAAATGAGAGCATCTGAGTTTATTGGCCCTGGTAACGAGCCGACCTGACACAAAGTGAATTGCGAATAAAGGGGAAATTCTAACTCTTGATGGCTGGCAAAGCCTTGGTCAGCAAAATGTTTTGCCTGAGGGAGAGTAGAAGAGAAATTCTGCTTAGGATGAAGTTTCTATTGATGCTGATCATTCCTTTAAAAGTTGTGAGGTTATTGTTCTCGTAGCCAAGACAGAGAGCTAATCACAGCTGGATAAAGTGTGTGTGTGTATGTGTGGAAAGCTAAGGATACTCAATAACTTTAATGGTGAAACTCTGATGGAAGTGATTATTTGCACTTTACCCTGTTTTTAACTCTAACTTGCCTCAGAAACAGATTTTCAAGGTTGCATACTGTTTGCAGTGGACTAAACTTTCGGAAAACAATAATTTAAAAGAGTCAGCTTAAACTTTTCATGCCAACCAGTCAGAAATGTACATTTAATAGACCAGGATTGGGTGTTTGACCAACCAAGTATTAAACAACCTGGCTATTACAGTTAGATAAAATATACTGACAGCCTGCAAACTGCATCAATGATTGTATGTGACAATAAAGAATAAATAAATTAACACCTCTAGCTCTGGCTAACCTCGCTCATTAAAAGATGTTTAGCGATGTTACATGAGGTAATGCAAGGTCAACCATTCCTTGTTAAACTTTGGACACTTCTTTAATGAGGTGAGCTGTTTGAAGTGAAAAACACACTGCTCACTCCACAAAGGATTCTCTCTTTCTGTCTTATTCACCTTGAGTCAGCTCAGCCTTTTTAATTAGCCGACTGGTTAATATTACATGAACTTGTGAAGATGTAGTGCTCTCTCCTGTTAAAAATGCTTCTCTGGTTTTCTTGTTGCCTTCTTCTGTCATTAATACCTCCTGTCCAGTCAGGTTTGTGGAGTGCTTGGTTGGAAAATACATGCGAGACAACACAGCTGCATGAATTAAAGAAAAATGCTACAAAAGCAGAAACTTAAAAAGTTTTTTTTTCTGTTTTAGCTCATGTCTGCCAAATAGAGGAATCAATTGCCCTCTCAAGTAAACTTTGATCATTTTGTTTTTGCTTAGGTCTTGGTTTTTTGTTTCTTTCCCATTTTTATTTGTCTCTGTGGAAACTGCAGTTTCACTTACAGGGTTTCTATATTGTTAAGTCATGACTGCAATTTAAAGTATGAAACGCTTTGTCTGCCGTTGACCCTGGGATGCATCTGGCTCCGTGTGTGTTATGGAACAGTTCTGCTGCGAGTTTGCTCCGTGCTCTGTTGTCCTTCAACACCCACCGGCAGTGTTTCCGAGCGCAGCACAGCCGGACAGCTGGAGTCAGGACATGACGAAATTTCGCTGTATTTACAGAATTTTGTGCGAAAATCCAGCGGAGCACAACACAAAAATAGAAGCCTTGCGTATCTGCTGCAAAGGTCTCCGGATTACCGTAGCTGCAATGGAGTAGAAACGGAATGCAGCCGCGGTCAGTGGAAGTTCACACACTGACTAGATATGAAATGTATCAGCTCTGCTGTCGTGCCGGAGCGGAGACACACTGCACGCACATCTGGTGGAATTTAGGCGTAAGAGACTAACTCAATACTGATGGATGGACGGTTGGATGTACAGAAAGACCTGAAATCTTACCTTTGGCGAGTTACATAACTTATCTGACTTCAGCTGAATTGACAGAAACGTAAGAGCTGTTTTGGGTTTGAAGGTCATATTTTAACTCAGACAGAATGGAAGAGTTCAATATTTACTTGAATGAAACAGAAAGTTGTCGTGTGACTTGATCATAAGCTAATATGATCTAAACCATGTGAACTTAAATAGTTGCTCAGATTGCACAAAGAGGTGTTTCTGGCCTTGAGATATCGATGCATACAACATTTTTTTTACTCTCAATTTAAAATCTGGCCTTTCTGTTTTGTTGTAAAATTTAATAATAGATTTTGATTGTTGTAGTTATGTGTGTCTTTGATCCAAACCCCTGAGGCTTAAAATGCATCTGCTTGTCTATTTTACCTGCTTATCAGTTAGTTTTATCAGTCCCTAATTAGATGAAGTGAATGAACTGCACAGGCATGCTACAGTATTTTTAAAAGTAAGCAATGACTTTTCCTGCAGGCCTTGTGTGAAATCTCCAGTCATAGAACCTGGTCAGGGCAAGTTTTTTTTTTTCCTTCTTCTTTTTTTAACCCTCTGCACCTCTCATTCCTGACTCCCCTCAAGTAATGTAAAGTGCCGTGTTTTAAAAAGTGCCGAGGGCAAGTGAAGGATGGCATGTCAGACTGCTGCTTAAATGCTTTAGCAGAACTGTGAAGTCCTCGAGGGCAGGATTTAAACCAGCAGGTACTTTTAAGAAGATCATTTTCCTTCCATCTCATTCTGCACCCCTGAACCTCGACCTGAGAGTGCGCACATTTTAGAGTAAAATCATACCTGCTGCACGTAACATAGACTTTCATACTTTCAGACATGACAGTGGCGTCGGTCTTTTTATCTACGGCATGTCTGTAAAAAAGTAAATCAGTTAAACACCTCTTTAAATAAAATTTGGACTAACTCTTCTCAATAAATGTGCTGTATCATCACTTTGCAGATCACTTTGGTCCAAAGCATCTGCCAAACGTATAAATGTCAACGATAATAATAATTTATATTGTCTGGGATCGTGGCTGATCATTACATCCAATCAGGTGCCGGGCAAGATCCATTAACCAGGACATCACAAAATAAAGTGATATCTACTTTACTGCTAACACATTTACTTGGGACATTTTTAGATTAGGTTTGTTTGATGGAGTCCAAACCTCATCAAAGAGTAGGTGTTCGTTACTGTTGCCAGGAAACGACGTTGGCTCTGGTTTGATGTGTGCTGAGAAATTGTACAGGTTGATGGAGCCACATCAGTCAACTATACTGGCCAAAAAATAAGCATAAAAAAGTGTCGTCTTCTGCTCCCCTCCAAGGGAAAATTTTCATGAGCCATCGAGTTCCACTTGCTCTCTTTTACTGAGTGTGACACAGTTAAGATGGAGCGAATTTCAGACAACTTCTTCAAGTTGTGTCAGGTACAGTTTCTTAGTATGCAACCCTGTTCAGAAAAAAACATTCATAAATCATATTACCTGTTTTTAAGGCGTGTAACCAGAGACAGAACCGAGACCTCCCACTGAATGTTCATTTCCTGTATCAGTGTCACATGGGTCCTGCCTCTTTCGGAGACTAGCAGCAGTTTTTAGTCTGTTCATTCTTATGGGAGAAATGAACGTGGTCACAGATTATGACTAATTTTTTCACCCCATCATCACCAAGAAACATATTGGACCCATTTTTAACAAGACACATACCTTCCAAGCATTCTTTTTCAGACACACTAATTTACTTTGAGACCTGTCTCTGTCTTAGCAACACATTCTAGTGAGATTTAGGAACAGTGCCTCTGGGTTCTTCCCGCCTTGCTTTGCAACAGAAATATGAATGGACCATGAATCAAAAATTAAGTCGTACATCAAAGAAATAACATGCGATGCTAAAGTCCATCTGCTTCTATCCATTCACATGACATCAATAACACTTCCAGAGGAGACGGAGGGATGGTGGTTCCTAACTGTCTCTACAGTTGATGTGACTCCACCCAATTAGGAGACGGAAACAAGGGCTTAAATCCCAGGGGGGACACAGAGGATATGTCCCCCCCTTCCACAAAGACCCCCCCCCCCCAATAATATGGTAACTGTATTATATTGTATGATTTTAAATATAATAATAATTTGTACTGAAAGCACTTGTGCTGATTATAAAAGCAAACAAAAGAACAAAAGATTAAGTCCCTCCACCCC
>JAQFJA010003203.1:0-10274 GCA_029874485.1 Naso brachycentron | reverse complement strand
GCATTTCGCCTCCTCCTTATCTTTTGCCTTGGTAACATGTAGTCAAACATTCAACCTCTTTGCACGTTCAGCCATCCTCGCAAGCAACTGACCACGACTGTCGGCTGGTGATTCAGTTGTAGCTACTGAAAAACTTAATCGGACAATCGATGTATGCTGACCAGTCAGGGTCCAAAATTAACTTTTTGGCTTACCAGCCAAATGGTTGGTAGAGGAAAAAAGAATTACCAGCCAATCAGATTTTTTTACGAGCCAAAAATAAAAATGTGTTTTTACTATTGCAGTTTGCTATTATTACGGTTTAGAATGTCATCCTGGTCTCATATGCAATTCTCAATCAATATTATAGTGTAAAGTAGTAATAATAGTAACTTTAACTGTAGCCTATACAGAAATATTAATGCAGCGGTTTCAACACTGGCAAATAATGAATTCAGTGGTATTTGTTTTTAAGTGAAAGAAGGATCATTTATAACAGTTATGTTAACAATAATTATGGAAGAATGAGTGAATTTGAAGTTCAGTATTCTGTAGCAGAATGCTCAGTCCTCTTCAGACAGTTCCCCCGCATGAGGATTTTCCTCCTTACCCCATTCTTAAATTCCAGCCATGTTCTTGGGGCACCTACAGCATTATATCGCCACTTGTCACTGAATTTTCTCTCTGCCTTTTTTGGTGGATCAGAGAGGAGCGCGCTTATATTGCTTGCAGCCTGAACTCCTACTGGGGGCTGGGCAATCTCTGGTTCGCTTGTTTTCTGTTTCCTCCCTGGGGGCTCCACTCCGGCAATAAATCTCTCCATGACTGACTGTGTGGGTTTCAATAGGCTAGCTAGCTAACTTTACCTCGACTAGGCCTCCACCCGCGCTCTCAGAGCAGGTCGGCTGTGGGCTTTCGTTCCGAGCTCTCAGAGCAGAACTTTTTTGTTGGCTTTTTCTTTTGTTAAAGAGCCCTGCTCTGAGAGCACGTAAGGAACCATCTGGGAAGCTGAAATGACTGACGCATTTTGTGACAGCACCCAGCAGCTTTCTTCAGCACATTTTTTCCCTGCCAGTTCTTATTTTTACTGCCAGCCACAGTGGCGGGTAGTCTCCAGAACATACTCGCCAGAGCTAAATTTTACCCGCCATTGGCTAGCGATGAATGTTAATTTTGGACCAAGGGGCCAGTGCTTGGATTTAAATGGCGTGATGCTACATTACGCTATAGGACCCACGGGACTCGATAGCAGCATTGATAAGCCCACACGTTATTGATTTTCGGGTTTTGAAAAAAGTGGAACCAGATCTTGAACAGAACCGGGTTTCGATCCCCATCCTTATTTTCTACAGTGATATTTAAGGCAATTTTTAACTAGTTTACGGTCATAAAATGTTTAAGAAATAATCTCTAGAATCTGCGCCTTACTGTGCATTTTGAAATGTTTCTGGTTGAATGACACGTCCGCATACAGAGCCCTGTTAATCAGCACAACTGACAAGTGAGTATTAAATCCTTAATTAAAAACCATGTTGCCATCTCTTTTTCACGGATCTCCTCCGTTCTGCATGTGCTTGCTTGCTCACCAGACACTTTGCTCTTTGCACCATAAGTGGTGTGGTAATGTTATAGATATAATTTGGATTGATATTAAAGATAAGATAGGCTAAAATAATGTTAAATGGACATTAGAGATGCGCAGATCGGCTTTTGCGTCATTTGAATCCGCATACAAATTAATAATCCACCCGTTATCCACCCCGGAATAATTAATTATCCCATTTACAACCCACGCTCACCCGCATGGGTTTTTCAAGTAATTATTATTTCTGGTATGCCCAGATAGTTGTTGTGAGATCACTGAAGTGCATTGTTTATTTTTCTTTCATTATTTTTTGTGCGGCAGCAGTAGCGCTTTAAGCAGGGGCCACTCTGAGAGGAGATTTAAACGATCAATAGCACCACGTCTCTGCTGCTCTGTGCAGTGCGCGCAGATGATTACCATAGGATATTTCTCAGTTGGATCCGCCCGAATCCTATCCGCTATTAATTAATATGTTAATTAGCGTGTCCCCAATCCATCCGGCCCGCGGAAAAACCTGCTATCCTCGCATCACTAATGGACATGATGCTGCATCGCACCAAGCACAGACACACGGACTTTTAAAAAGGAGACATTGTTTGAATAAAGGAGACATTGCTATTAAATATATGTTTTTATGTTCACACACTTTTATGAATATTGATGTTTTTCTAACTTTATTACGTGAAGAAAACAAATTAAGCGGCGTATGGCTTTGTCTCGCGCTGGAGAAACACGGCACACAGCCAGTTATTAAATGACCAGAAATATCACCTGTCCTTCACTGGCACACATCTTTGACCTAACTTGCAGATGGGCTGTGTAGTGTATTTAGGCTCAGCTTTGGCGTCTGGGTAAAGCCCACAATATTCTCAAATAGAAGATTTGGTGTTTTTCTTTGGCACTCAGTCACGGTTGCTGTTGCCCATGCTGACTGTTAACTGTACAGATGTGCATGCTGTGACGTAACTCCGCCCACCCCCTCTGGCGATTGGATCACCTGTCGGTGATCTCAAGTGACCACAATTGTATGACTTGAAAATAGAGACGATCGCCCAACCCTAACGGTAACCAGACGTGGTGTCGGCGGTGTCTCGTGTAGACAAGCAGGAGGGAGGCAGAAGCCAGTTTACTTCATGGAGCTGAAGCTGCATTTTACATGCGAAAGAAATAATGAGCTCTGTTGAGGAAAATCCTGCTGGCGATAGCGAGGCTAATGATGTAGCCATGCTGAAAAAAAGGTGGACATTTTATCATGTCAAACTTTCTTGAAGTCAAACCTGACAAGGATGCACAAGGGGTAATAATCTGCAAGAAATGCTTTTGCACCTTTGCAGCACCGCAAGGTGAAGCTGTGTACACACCAAAAGCGAATTTAATTTGTGGCGCGATGAAATTACATGCAAATCAACGGCATGATGCAAGTTTTATTTTCAGATTTTGACGTGACCTTGCAACTTCACAGTGATCATATACGTAAAAAATACAACATTAAAGCTATGTTTCCTTGTTCTTGCGAGTCACTTGTTACCAATTATCAATGTACACGATAAGTCAACTACCATTCGATTAAATATTGATGCTCTCGCTAGTAGGTACCAGAAATAAAAGTCAATTAGATTTTATATAATTTTATTCATCTCTACATTTAAATAACAAGATATTGTGCATAGTTCATAATGTTTAATGCAAAGTGTCATACATTTCAGAAAATTCCAGAGAGGGGGTTTTTTTTTTTTGGACCATTTTTCAACTTGTCCAGTCTTTTGTTGCCCCTGTCCCAACTGATAAAAACATTTGCTGCTATCAAATTCAGAAAAAGTTTGTGTTTACAAATGAAGTTGATGAGGTCAAACATTTAGGCTAATATATCACCTTTGTACTGTTTCAATTAAGCATTTGTTTAAAAAGAATTTGCAATTTATCATATTGTTTTATTTTTGATTTTACACTGACTGTATCCCAACTTTTTTTGGAGACAGGTTTGTTTAGTCCTGAGCAAAAGATTGTCTTCTTATTTTGTGCTGAATGTCATAAGTATGGTGTTGTTTATCTGTATTGCAGCAGCCAACATGTACTTGTTTTGACCCGAGGGTTTTCCGTAGCTTTTAGAGAGGCTTAGTTGTTTAGTAATGTAGCCACCAGGTTGGTTTTCATATGTGGATAGATGTTGACAGATGCCAGGATGACAAGGATTTATGTCATGGAGAGCAAAGACTCATCCTCATGAAATCCTCATACTGTAGTGGCACAAACTCAGTGACTGTTTGCAGTAGGGTTGTTACTGTTCACATCAGTTTGTGTTTGGGACAGCAGGTTAAAAAAGATTTTTTTTATTTTTTTATTTTTCCCCCCATTTATACAGAAAACACGGTGATCCTTGAACAGTGTCTCATGTTTCTAAATGCACAGAAGGCAGAGATACTAGACTTAATTTTAAGGCAATAACATTTTAGTTCTTTTAGTAAAGTAGTTAAAATGACCTTAATAGTCAGCGTAGGATCATCTTTCTTTTACCTCGACAGCGCCGCTGTGCTTTCCCTAAAGCAGGGCCCCAAACTCCTAACTGCTTTGGAGTGTCTAAAATACTATGTGTTAGTCCCATCACTCTCACTTCTCTCCATTTGGTTGGGCGGCATACCCATAATCAAGGTATACTGATATATTTTTAAATGAGTCATGAGATGAGACAGTATCATTTATAGTGGTGATAGTTTGATGTTGGGTTGCATAACCAGTTTCCTCAGACTGACATCACAGCCCACCCCAAATTTCCCTCTGCATGCAAACTCAGTCTGTGACATCTGAACTTTTAGCCCACTTCGTACAAAGTCCCAAGATATATAAATTAAGTTTGCCCATGACAGATGTGACAAAAGTGAAAGACCAAAAAATTCTGTGAATGTTGTGATAATGAGGGCGCTGTCATCAGTCTCTTGTCGCCAGCCATCTTACAGTGGGGCAACTTTCGTTTTTGCACATTCTCCCTAACTAAACCTGTAAGTCTTTCTTTCCTTTTACTGCTCTTTTCTTTAGCAGAGCTTAATTGCTGGTGAGATGAGTCACGACACCACAAATCGCCCTTTTGTAATGTCAGTAGGACACTGCGTCTCTTGGCCTAATAAACTTATTTTCACAAAAGACACTTATCAAAACACCTGTGATATTTGTTTTAGCCTATGCAATCTAATGTTGATGTAGGATTAGTGGAAATGTCATAAACGATTCAGTACAGCCCTGGTATTATGTGAACTAGATGTATGCGGAGTTTGGCAACAAAATCAAAATTTAAAACATTTGACCCAACAGCTAATTAAACGTGAAAACAGAATAAGGAAAAAAACGTCCAGAAATATTGGCCCCTCCATCATGCTGCACTGATGTTGCAGTTAAGTTTAATTTGATTTTTTTTTAAAAATCAAGTGTTGACATTTGTTAATTGATTTAAAATCATAGTAGATTATAACCCAGATTCCTATGTGAATAGTTTTTTTGTTTTTGTTTTTTTTCATCCACTTACCTCCGTCTCTGTGCATGCACAACTGTGGCTTAGTTTGTCAGCAGACCTTTCCTTTTTTTTTTTTTTTTTTTTTTTTAAAACTCTCCTGGCACAACATCAGCAACCCATGTCCAGTGAAAAGAGCTCAGCTCTTCCTCACGAGAATGACAGCTGTTTCTGCCGGCCTGATGATGCAGCAGTGGTATGTGAGTGTGTGTGAGTGAGAGAGAGGCACACGGTGACTCACTCGCTCTGAGGTAATTCTAGCTCTTTTATTAATGCCAAAGGGAGTCCCTGCTGCTTTGAAGGTCTCTTTGCATTGGTCTGTCTGTGTGCATATGCATGATGCACATCTGCGTCTGCGTGCTACGCACCTACAGTGAAACTGTCTCTGACCCGATATCCTAACTCGGTGTGGATTTGTCTTGATAACAAGCTGCTAAGCTGCACTGTTTCTCGTTATTATTCCCTCAGTAGAAAGAAATGACAAAGTAAAAGAAGTTAGTTTGCCCTGAAGTAATGGCTATATTGTTGTGATTTTAGCATTAATTTTATCAAAATGCTTTAGTGAATAGAATAGAATAGAAAAATATTAGCCTATGTAAGCTCTTTATTGTCATTGTACCAGTACGGTGAAATTTTAAAAGCTACAGCTGAACACAGTGCAAGTTAAAAAGTACAAACAAGTGACAATCTAAATAAATACCACAATCACACCATCAATAAATGAAGTGCTTATATAAATAATAATAATCAATGACAGGCTTATGTTGTTATTGCTCTTAATGTGGTGCGTAACAAATAACACGAAAATGCGAATTGTGCGGATGTTAAATGTTCGGATCAAAACTCTTCTCACCGGCAGCAACAGGAATTTGCGACAGAATTACGGAAATACAAATTTGCAAAGGAGTTTTGATAGCTCACTCCAAATAAGGAAAAATGGGCTCACATGGTATAAACACAATAATAGAACATAGCAGAACGTATCAGCCATCAAACACAAAATATTAAGTAAAAATACGACACCACATGTCACAGGCATTTACAGTGGTGAGTGTAAGCCATATTTTTATATAGGTAAAAAGTTAACAGAAGCTCCCATTCATTAGCAAAAAATTAAAAATGAAAAATTTGCTTTCTCGCAGCGTGATATTCATATTCTCTGTAAAAATACTCATGTCAAATCAACAGTTTGAATTTTTTTTTTCTTTTTTTGCGAATTATTTGCACGAAAAAAAAAAAAACACATCAGGTGTGTAAATGCCTTAAGACAGTTTATGAGGTATGAGAGTTGATGAGGTATGATGACCCAGGGAAAGAAACTGTAAGTCAAAGGACAGAAAGTAGTGACAGCTGTAGGTCTATGCATTTCAACAAAGGAAAACATGAAAAGTAGAAACTACAAATATTGTAAAACTTGTGGCCTGTGTTGTTCATATAGATAGCTTAGTTTATGCAGTGCACATGGATGCACCTCGAAAACCCTTTAAATGGGTTTGTGAGTCACTTGATATGGAAATGTGGGCTTGTTCTCAGCTCTATTATGGCCTGTTTTACAATCTGCACCATACTGTGCTTTCTGTGTTTTCAGTTTGCTAGTCCTGTTGTTTCTCTTACTCCCTTAATTCCAGTCAGTGTCAATTGTCAGTGCCTTTTTTTTTTTAGATCTAAATAATTTGCCCCCTAGCCCTTTTCCCTTTGTTAACCCCTGGCTGCAGGTGATGAAGTGTCTGGGTCTCTAGTGGTGAACTGCTGCCTGCTCCAGATGGCTCATTGTTGTATCTGCTAGCCTGCCCCTTTTAATAACACACTTTTGGTACTGGCTAGTGTCACTAGTGCTTTTTTACAGTTTGCAATGTGTATGTGTGCTCCAACAGAGTCTCTTTGTGCCCTGTGTGTGCTACTGAATTTCTCACTGCATTATGTTGAGGCTATGTCATCTGGTGATAATGTGAACAGATGTAGTGTAATTGTGGTAAAGAGAATACAGCAGAGGGGGAACAGCAGTGTACCTCCTCCCTTTCGTTTAATCTAAACAAATCTGAAAATGCTTTCATACTGGAAGCTTAGCCAGAATGTAGGAGCAATTCCCCTCATCAAAATAACATTGTGAACACCTGTTGGAGATAGTGATATAGGGCTGAAAAAGGGTTAATTATCATGCAAAACTGCCAGTTTTCTGTTTTTGTTTAGTTTCTAAATGGGATGAATTACGCTTTTTACAATCACAAGACCTCACCTGGATTGTAATGAGCCTTTTTTTGTTATTAGAGACAAAAGGGAAGAAAAAGTCAGTCTTTGTTCATCTAATCCAGCAGAGATGTAGCATGGTTAAACCCATCCTGACCATGTGAGCCAACATTTCTGCTGCGTTCTGCGATCAGTCTGGCCAGGCCCCATTTTAATGGCTTAATGGGAAGATTCACCACTTTCCATGTGGACGTCCGATCAATGTTGATGGTAATTGAAGTCAGCTGAAGCATTAAATCCCTCAGTTTGTGCTATATTGACAGAGAAAGTTGAGTTTTTTTAAGTTGTCCTGCTAACGTACCTGTTCCTGCAGTGCCTGGATTGGTGGCAAGCATAGATGCTGCTAAAGCATCAGTTCTCTCAGAACTGGAGAGTATTTCTTCAATAAATGACGATCAAACCTAACTGAAGACTTTCCTGGATGGAAATATATAATCGCTCTTATCCCGACTGACGTTTGAAAGAGTTTGATTTACCAAGTAGCTCTGCTGGTTATAGGGTTTGCTGATCTGATTGGTCGAAGTCAGTCTGGCATAGACGGTGACAGTCAGATGGTTTTCCAAACAGTTTCCAGTTGAGCCTTCCCAGATGGTTGTGTGTAACGGAGTATCTGGCTTATCAGATTAGCAGAGATCAACTGTCAAACCAAACTTGATGCCAAACAGAAGAGTAATGAAGAAGTACTCGTATTTTTCATTTTTTTTATCATTTGATGACAAAAATGTTGTGCAGGTGGTCCATGATTGTAACTGTTGTTTAAAAAAAAAAGCAGAGCAGCAGCATCAAGCTTTGTTGATATTACTGTTCTGGTGTTTTATCCTATTGATGATTGAATCACCAGAGATGCGTTTCAGTACCACAGGTAAGCAAAGCCCAAGTCTCTTTTTCAGTATACACTAAGCTAGCTGTCTCTGACAGATTCTGGCTCACTGTCATCATCTTATATTTTCCATACCAGCTATTTTTGTTTGCTTACAAGTTTGGGTTAACCTCTCAGTATTTCATACTTAGAACAAAAGAACATGACAACAAGTGACTAGGCTTGTTCCGATGGGTGATCAGATTGTTAATCAGCGATTGAATGGATGGATAACCATTGTTAGTTTGTTTTTTCCAAGACAGTAGGTTGCCTATTCTGTACCTTTAACTAACTTACTATGTTAAGATGTTATGAAAAATAATCTCTATATTTTTCCCATCCCATGCATTTAGAGATGTTGTTTCTAGTGAAGTAACATGTCTGCCTGTTGCAGAGCAGCTAACGAGCAGTTTGAAGTGAATTAAATCCTTAATTCGACCGATCCAGTTTGCTTACCATGTCACTTTTCCATGCCTAAGGCCTCAAATCTCCGTTTTTCATATGCTCACCAAAACTTTGCTCCGCACTCCGTATGAATAGGCCTATAATGCTATGATTATGATTTGAATTGTGATATTGAATATAGCCTGAGATAGTGTTAAACAGAACATGCTGTGATGTTGCACCAGGTTGAAGTATCCCCCTCGCAGAAAAGACACTGACACACACCACACACCAACACACACACTTGTGTCTTGGTGAGTGACCTTAACAATAATCGAAAGAAATGCGTGACTGTTGGCTTGTATCAAGCATGTCTCGAATAGCATACGGTGCTGCACCATAGTGGAGAATGAGGGAAGGAGAGAGAGAGAGAGCGAGCAGTGTGCTGGGTGAGCTACACTGACTTTTAACAACAAGAGAGAGCAGTGCGCTGCGCTGTCTCAACAGAAACGCTCTGTACTTTCAAGGCGTTACAAAGACAGAAATCAGGCAGGAATCATTTTCAGTTCTGTGTCCGTGAGTGGTAACTTTTGTGAACGTAAGGCCCAAATTAAAATCCTGATGCCTGGTCTGCTGCACACGACCGCATTTTTAGCCACAAATGCAGCAGTAAAATCCTCTTTTCACTTGGGCAAAACGGTTATTTAAAGTTGTCATTGCTTTGCAGTGACTTAACTCCTCCCACCCCCTTGTGCGATCGGATCGTCTATCTGTGATCTCTGTAAAGCATGATTCGACAATCTGAAAGTAGAGCTGATTTGCCAACCCTACAAGTGACCGAAAATGGCTGTTGTAGAGAGAGGAGTTTCTGCAGTTTTTGGCAGATTCATATTTATTTGAGTTGGAGTACACCAGCATTTAGAATGATCATAAGCTGCGACACAGAACTTGCAGAAGAGCTAGAACTATGCCACATTATTTTATTTTGAAACTTTTGGATTTTTGGAAATATGTAGCTTTGCAAAAGTATGAAATCAAAGGTTACATACATCACACTCCCAGTGCTGAATTTTTCAAATTCAGGATTGTGAGGGTACTGAGATAGATATTACCTATATATTAGGGCGACCTCTTCTTGTCAATTGATCAGTATGCTCTCATCAGACCAACAGAAAATTGCTGGTGTTAAGCCTGATTTGTGCTTCTTGACGTACACCTCCTCAGAAATGTAACATCTGTGATTGGTCTGCTTGGTAGACTCACATTTCCACAATTAAACCCCCCTCTGTCTCAGATGGTTCAGTGGTCAGACAGACCATCTCCTCCGATGTCTTGTCTCATTTTTGCATCGCCATTCTTCAAACTGAAACTGACGTGTATTACATGTTTATCAGCTCCAACTCCAACATGATCTGCTCAGCTGCACTTGCCATTGTTTATGGTAACGAAGAACACATTTGGGAAGTCAGCACAGTGGCATTTTGAGACCTAACCGCAGAGCAACACTGACATGCCGACGCTCAGGTATAAATGCTCTCACCAGTGTAGGCCACTTTCGGTGTAGGCTCCACATGCAGGACATCGCAGAAGCATAAATCAGGCTTAACATTTATCAGCTCTGCTCGCTCACTGGAGTAGCTCAGTATGCACATGCAGGGCTGTAGGAAAAAAAAGGTTTTTGCCAGTGGGGGGGGGGGGGGGGGGGGGGGGGGGGGGGG
>JAQFJA010003142.1:0-10278 GCA_029874485.1 Naso brachycentron | reverse complement strand
GCTGCTGTTAGTAGCTTTCTACGTCACATTGGCTCCGCCTTTTCATAACTGATTTTACAAAGCAGATATCCATTTGATCCATTTTCACGCCATAAAATGATGATTTTTATCAGTTTTGTGTGAATGTCAGTATTAACACCAGCACTGATGTGTTTTACCAAAGTACACTCATGTAATTCAGTTTACACCTAAAAAAAAGGGTTTAAGTGTTTACTACCTCCTTAATGATTGCTTAGCCATAATGTCCACTTCCTCATTGCCTTCCGCTCCTACATGTGCAGGAACCCAAAGGAAGGAAACTTCGAACCCTATGGAACCTAAACAACAGATCAAAGATTTCATACAGAATATCCTGCCTGCATGCTGATTTCCCTGACTTCATACTTAAGAGTGCTGAGAGCTGTCTGAGGCAATTAGGACATTGGATCTTCCACCCACTGCAAAGCTAACACTACTGCAATTAATTCAGATGTGTAAACTGAAAGGTGGTCTAATAGTCTCTTTTTAACTGCTACTTCATTTTCAGGAATGAGAACTGCAACACCTGTATGTCCTGTCTGTGGTTCTTTTGACCCATCCATGAATACAACAGTTTTATCTTGGATTGAGTCAATATGTTTTTGAACAACTGTGCATTTTGGTGCTGTTTTTGATGCTTCTTTTAGCCTTTGTTGTAGAGTTGTGTCTATGGATGGTGCAACGAATTTCCAAGGAGGTGTTGCTGACAGTGGAACAGTGGGGCTGAGTTGTACGTTAGCAAGACCAGCATTTTGAGCCTTGATATTTCCTATCCACCCAAAGCTGTATGGATTAATTGTGTTCCCAGCAGTCCTGCAAGGTAGCCTTTGTAGGATGTGATTGACCATGCCCTTTTAGATGAACCCAGTACGCCAACATAAGCTCGATCCTCCGAATTTGTAATGGCATTTCCCCAAGGACTGACCAGCATTGCAGACACCGATGATGTTTTAAAAGCTCTACTACAGATTCTGAGGGCTTTAGCCTGTTCAACATCAAGCTTATTAAGGTTGGTTTCTGCAGCAGACATACAGGCTACACATCCATAATCTGAGCTGCCCTCAAAAGGGCTCAGTAAATATTCAACATAGCTGATCTACTTCCTCCCCAGTCCCACCCAGACAGACACTGCAGAATATTGTTTATCGTTTGCATTTGTTTTTCACTTTATCTATATGTTGACACCAAGTAAGCTTTTCATCAAACAGAACTCCTAGAAATCTTACCGCCTTAACCTGCTCAAGTCCATACCCATATAATCTCAAGGGTACTAATTTGTGGCATTTGGCAAAGCATATAACCTGTTACTTTTCAATTGACAATTTAAACCCCCATTTATTTGACCATTCTTCCACTTTACTTATTGCCACTTGCATTTTAATATTTAAAAACTCTAGATTTTGAACCCTGACCCAGAGTGCTCCATCATCAGCATAAAGCAATTTTTCTATATTTTGTTCTACTTGTTAAAAAATATCATTGATCATTACATTGAATAGCAATGGACTGCATACGCTACCTTGCGGGGTTCCATTTTCCACTGGATACCTTTTGGAGTATTCAGTACCCACTTTAACTTCAACTGTCCTCCCAAAGAGGAAATCTAACACCCAGTTGTTTAACCTACCATTTAGACCTAATTTATTAAGTTTGATAAGGAGTCCCTCTTTCCACAGCATATCAAACACCTTTTCAACATCAAAAAACACGGCAACCACCATTTCCTTATTAGTCTGAGCTTTTCTGATTTCTGACTCCAGGCATAAGATAGCATCCATTGCCCCTCTCCCTTTACGAAACCCACTGTGATAGGAGGAGAAAAGATCTTTGCTTTCTATAAAAAGTGTTAGCCTCTCTGTTACCAGCCGTTCCATGGTCTTTCCCAACTGTGATGTTAATGCAATAGGTCTATAGCGGGATGGATTTGATGAGTCTTTACCAGGTTTAAGAATTGGTCCTATAACTAATTTCTTCAAGACTGATAGAATTTTGTCAGTATCCTACATCATATTAAACAACCTTGAGTGTGCTATCTTTCATATGAGCTAGCATACTATAACAGACATCGTCTTTCCCTGGTGAGGTTTGCGTGCACTTAGACTGGCTCTCCTTAATTCAAACACATAAAATGGTAAATCTAGGTCATCTCCTAATATCACCCTTCTTTCTGTAACACCTGGGTTTTGTGCAAGAGTGTTATCTCTACTCTGTTTAGCTTTTAAAGATACATTTTCTGAGCTGTGGCTCTTAACAAAAGTGCTCGCTAAAAGTTCTGCCTTTTCTACATTACCAATTGCGTTTATGTTATTGCAGTGCAGCACTGATATGTCAAAATTGCTCTTTATACCATGCATTTGATACCTGATACCTGATACCATCTGATACCTGAATTTCTCTGCCAATTTCATTGCAATATTGTCTCCAGTAACATCGTTTTGCTGATCTAATCGTCTTCCGAACTATTACGTGTGCTCTTTTATAATGGACCAGTTTCTCTAGTGAGTGATGCATTTTTAGCTGTCTAAATGCTTTATTTCTGATTTTAATTGCTTTCCTACAGTTTTCATCCCACCATAGCACACCATGTTTATGCTTACCTCCTACACCCTTAGGGATAGTTTCTTGCACTGTCTGTATGATGGCTGTGACTAACTTTGTATTGCTTTCCTCCACATCATCTATACTCTCATGTAGTAGTACTGCACACCTTATATCACTTAATATTTGGAACTTATCCCAATCAGCTTTAGCTAGCTTCCATCTTGGCGTTCTCATCACCCCATCTTGACATATCTCTACTCCAACTTTGGTTACTATAGGCTAGTGATCACTGCCAACTGTTAAACAATCCAAAATTTCCCAAGTACTAATACCTGAAATTTCAGCAAATGTAAGGGTCAGATCAATAGCACTTATTGTATTTTGGACAATGTTATATCTTGTGCCCTTCCCATCATTAATACAAACTAAATTATCATCCATGAAATCCTCAATTACCCTCGCATTAGCATCTATATTATTACACCCCCACAAAGTGCTATGCGCGTTACAGTCCCCACACCATATCATTTTCCCTTGTGCTGGCCCACTTGCAGAATTCAATATATCAGAACTTAACTGTCCTTTCCTTTATCGTCCTTTCCTGTCCATACTTGGATTGCAATTGATTCCTGTTCTTTGTCCATGTGGATTAAATTATATCTCATTCCCTCCCTTACAACTGTTGCCACCCCTCCACCATTCCCAGTTTTCCTATCATTCTTAATTGCTGTTTACCCATTTATAACAAAATCCCACTGTACCTTCAACCATGTCTCTTGTATGCACAATACGTGTAGTTTCTCTGACAAACTTGAAATAAACATTTTGAATTAGAATTAGAAATGAGGCTCTGTGCATTCCACTGCAAAATACTTAAAACCACGAAGAGCCACCAGCCCATGCCTGAGAGTAAGATGTTCCACCGCTCAGCTTTTCTTCCACTGCTACCCAGCTTAGCCCTTTAATGCCAAGGTATTTTTCAGCTGATTTCACTATGATCGTTTCAGTTTTTTTTATCTGTTTGCGCTGTGCAGTTTATCACATCTACCATAAATGACACAAATTAACTCTTACCTACTATTAATGTGTCTTCATTTATAGCGACCTTATCACATTGTGCCCCACAGGGTCTGTTACTGCTCTCTGGTCTCCCTGATTTGGGAGCAACTGTCTGCCTTGCCACTTTCTTCACTGCCTCTGAGTATGTGATCCCCTGGAACACTATAACCCGCTGCATTTCTGCAGCTTTCTTGCTAGCTTCACACCCTCGGTAAGCTGACCTGTGCTCTCCTCCACAGTTGCAACGCTTTAATTTAACCCCTTCCCCACATTTCCCATACTCGTGCTCACCAACGCATCTCTCACATCTTTGTTTGCCATTACAGACTGCTGCTACATGGCCATACTTTTGGCACTTGAAACATCTCAGCTGTGATGGAATGTGCGGCCTAACCTCACAGCTCATGTAGCCTAAATACACTTTGCTGGGTAATTTAGGCTCATCAGACTTGATCATAACAGATAGACTGTTGCATTTCTCTCCATTCCTTGTTGTTTTTATCCATTTTACTTCCAACACTTTTGCCCCTTCCAGGTTATCTCTAATTTGGTCAACTGGTACAACTGTGGGGATTCCCGAAATGACTTCCCGAGCTCACTTTTTATCCTCCATCATCAAGCATTGTACTTTCTTTCAATCCACCTTATTCAATCGTATGGCCTTCCCTCGTTGTGCACTATCCCTACATAAAACCAGCAACGATCCCTTTTGCAACACTTTAGCACTCTTTATCTCACCCAGCAGCCTGTTTAATGCCTTAGCCAACTGGATTTGAAATCCATTCACCAAAGGACGCACCTTCTTGAGAAAGTTTGATGACCACTCCCCTTCTCTCTGCTTTGGTGTCACATCTTGCTCACTATCAGTTTCCTCTACACTGAGTTTCATTCTGCTGTTTTGATTTTTTCTTGTTTTTTTTTTTCATTTCTTTGATCGTGGTCCTGCAACACTCCAAACATCCTCATATCCGCCACCTAATTCAACTTCTCCCATCTCACTTCCTGATCCGTCACTACCTGCCATCTCCTGCCCAGTTGTTACCAAATGCCGTCGTACCCTTCTTCTTCTTCATCAAAACAAAAAACAAAACAAAAAAACCCCAAAAGAACAGAAAAAAAGGAAAAGTGTAAAAAGAGTATATATATATGTATATAAATATATAGCACCCATCAATAGAATTTCTCTGCAAAAGGTCTTGTCAGTCTAATTTCATTAAATTCTTTCCAACCTTTGTTTGTTCTTCTTATCAACTTTCCTTTATGTTTTGTAGAACGTCCGTCCTGTTCTCTCTGTTTTTGCCACTTTTATCTTACGTTTGACATGCTCTTTCTGTTTTTCGATGTGGTGCTGGTATGTCAGTGGTATTTCTTTTTGTGGCTTCTTTTGCACATTTGTCTGCTGTTTCGTTACCTCTAATCCTTATATGAGCTGGTATCTATACAAACACTAGGCTTAGTCCCATCATTTGGATTCTGTACATTGACTGCTGCATTTCTATTAAAACATCTGGGCAGCTCTCTGAATGGCCGTGCTTCAAGCTGATTAGTGATGAACAGGAATCAGAGCGTATTGCTGCTCTTAAAGGGTCTAGGTATCATTGGATAATCTGTAATTCATTTCTAATAGAAAAAAGAAAAAACTAATTTTTTTTTGTTTCAAAATGAAAAATGGAAAAACATTTTAATGTCATGTCAGAATGTGCGTGTGTGTGTATGTGTTGGACGGGGGGGGCTCTCACAAAGTCTCAAATGTTTTGAGTGTGTATTTGTTTGTTCAAGTATAGATAAAAAAATTCTTATAGTTCTGTTCAAATTGGTTATGGTCTCACCTTTATTTTGTCAACACGAGCCTGGTCATTTTAGGCCTAACTGCTACATTTTCACGACTTTATCATTACTGTGCCACAAGAATATAAAGGTGAATGAATGAGTCGATGAAATGATTGTGTTCTTGGCACTGCCAGGGTTCACGAGACAAATCTGGAAAGTTAAAAGTTAAATTTGTTCAGAATGTATACCATGTACCAGGCAGGACCGACCTGACCTGATAACGAGTTTTTCTCAAACCAAATTGCCACAAATCATCTGATTCCTTCAGTGGGTAAGTTGTTCAAGAGGATGCAGTCTTATTTTAAGTAGTGGTGTGAAAGTAAAAACAAATAAAAAAGAAAGGTTATGAAAACTTGGTGTAAATACTGATATCAAGATATCTAATGTACCTGTAAGGGATTTTGTTTAGGAGTTTTTTTCTCATTTAATTACAAAATAAAGGTACTTGTTTAAATAAACAGCATAAATACATATCAACCAGGTTTAATCCTAACCACCAATACATAATGTCACTGTTATACGTAAGAAATAGAAAAGAGCGTCTTTTTGATAAAAAGTTGAAGTGGCTGTTGACCTCCCTCTGTCAGCAGATGTATTTTGTTATGTCAAGAACCAAACTCAGCCTGTTATTTGAGTCTGGTTTTCCCATTTTTCCTTTTGGATCAAAAACAAATTAGACCACGTGATTTTGTTTTTTGTTTTTGCTTTAAAATTGAAAAACTGAAAACCACGTGACTACATGGGTCGATTCATTCTTCATTTCAAAACCATTAAGAGAAAAGGAATATTTAACAATGAAAAACGGCCTGGTTTTGATTGTTTTTTTTGTTTTTTGATTCTGACATTAAAAATGACATTTTTTTCTTTTTTCAGTTAGAAATGAATTACAGATTATCCAGTGATACCTACACGTGAAAGGTCTCACATCCTCAATCCACTTCGGTGCTAACCATATTGCCATCATCTCCCCAGTGTACACAGATACTCCATCACTGATTCTTTTGCAGAGTTTTATGTCAAATTTCGAAACTATAAACGAGATACCAGTTTTGTTAGCTAGACTCTTGGAAGCGTCTGTAAAGATTTCCACACATCCATAACAATTATCCTCTGTGTAGGCCTTTATTATCTCGGGATGCAAACTGATTCTCCTGTCTTTGTTCCTTTTGCTAAGCGATGTTAGATCAGCACTGGGTTCAGGAATCATCCAAGGCTGTATTATTGGGCTGATGTTTTTGTCTGTTATGTCTTGTTCTTTTGCTTTCTGCTCAATTATTCATCCAAATCTTTTTGCTTCTTTCTTCTCTTTTTTCCCAACACAGCTTCATTGTATCTTGTGTTGGATGATCTTCATTGTGTCCTTTTAAGTTAACTCAGTAATTTAAAGCAAGCTGCACTCTCCTAAGTTCCTGGAGCATTTCTCCCATTTTGACCTGAAATGCTGATGTTGGGGTTGTTCTCGTGGCACCTGTGCACAGTCTTACAGCCTGGTATTGAATTTTGTCTAACATTTTCAAAGATGTTTTTGCCACAGGTCCAAATGCTTTATTTCCATAATCTATTTTGTTAGTCCTAAGTAAATGGTTTTCAGTGCTGTTCTGTCAGCCACCCGTTCACTTCCAACCAGGCTTCTCATTATATTTAAGACCCTCCTACATTTGTCAGTTGCTTTTTGAATATGCACTGCCCATGTTAACAATCCCAAAACTGCTTTACTCACTCTATTTCTTGACACAACTTAAGTTTTAAATCACTGCCAACCCTTTTCCTCATAAAAAACATTGGGGTTTTTTTGTCTACTGAAAATTTAAATCCCTACTTAAGTGACCTTCTCTTTATTTTACCAATGGCCTCTTCTACTTTCTTTGACAATAAACTCCAAATTCCCCTCCTCCTTCAAATTGTCCCATCATTAGCCAATAGTGAAAATCCCGTACCACTCTCTAAATTTGAAAAAACATCATTTGTCATAATGGAATATAATAAAGGACTGACTATACTGGCTTGCAGCATTCCATTTTCAAACAACAAATTTTCTGGAATAACACTTCTCTATTCTTACTTGAATTGTTCTTTCATTTAAAAGTCTTTGAATCATCTATACATCTGGCCTTTGACCTCTAACGTATTCAGTTTAATCAGGGATTCTTCTCTCCATATCATCTCTATAACCAAAAATACTGCCACAACACTTTCCCTATTAATTTGTGCTTTTCTTAGTTCATGCTCTAGACATAAAGCAGGGTCTGTCATATTTCTGTACCTTCTAAATCCACTCTGATTATTTGATATACAGCAAATCCTTTACTTTTCGTTTATCACTCTCTTCATTATTTTGCAGATATTAGTTGTTAATGCAGTAGGCCTATAATTTCCTGGGTTTGTGCAGTCTTTCCCCGGCTTGCATATCAGCGCTAATACTGCCTCTTCCCAAATCTGTGGTAAAGTCCCCTTCAAACTTTATTATTTAACTCCTGTAAAATACATGTAGACAATTCACTGAGCTGATTAATCACAACATGTCTGATCTTTTCCTGGTGTGACATCTTAGTCTCCCTGAGAGCACGGTTCACTTCTGCCTTTGTAAATGGTATATTTATGACATCACTGGTATCTTCATTTTGTCGTGGTGTCTCCTCATTCTCAGCTACTGTAGCTTCCTTTCCTCTTGTCCGATCTTCCCTGATATTATTTGAGCTATGCACTTTAACAAATGTATGTGCCAAAATGTCTGCCTTCTTCTTCATCTTCTTCTTCCTCTGCTTTACTTAAATGGCAGGCTACAAACAAACATTCAAATTGCTTGCCGCCACATACTGTACCGGAGTATGTAACATCATTCTTTCCCACGGGACAGTGAATGTGTCATTAATGTTCGGTCTAGGTCTACGTTAAGTTTTGTCTCACGAGAAAAGACTTCTTTGGCTCAAATTAAAGTCATGATGTTACAAACTAGTGAAGACATTGTGGTATAATTTATGAATTTTGGATTGTTTTCTATTTGTATTACTACTTTGACACATTATGCCCTTTCTAATGTCAGAGATGATTAATGTATTTTGTATGATGCATTTTGTGATGTGTCTCATCATTGGTAATGGGTCTTAACTAGTATGTATTTTGTAATGTATCTTGTTCTTCTGCTGCTTGTTTGATATGTACCTAATATTTAATTTATTATTTATGGAATTCTTACTGTACGGACTCGCCCCCTAATATGACAGATGGTACAGCCAGATATAATTGTTTTTAAGTTATCATTATAGTAGTGGGTCTGAATTGATAGATTCTGTTATTTGTGCCATTTGCCACTGATGCAGCCATGGTGGAGGCTGTTATTATGTTGGCTTATCAACACTTGAGTATTGAAACACACCTGATGGCAATCAAATGTAAAGTGAATCTGATAAAGCAACATGCGAAACGCGTAGTTTGCTACTTCTGTTTTTAGCCTTATGTAATCCCAAATAAACTGTGTGTTCTAGTGTGTGCTGGTATTTCTGAATGTTTGTCTATGTAAATCACAACTTGTTGCATGTGATGTATCCTGCACCAGCTGACACAGCTGAAATGTTTTGAAAAGTCAGTGGTCACAGGGAAGTCACAGCATAGAAACAAAGGTCTTTATCTTGTCACTTTTAAGAAGTTAAATTAATACAAATAAAACATTTTTTACATTGGGTTTAAGTCTTTTCTGGTTTAACAAAACTGTCAATCCATAGATGTGCAATTGTTATTTAATTTGCACCATGTTATCAAGAGCATCAGCACTTCATCTGTGGACATCAGGCACAAGGAGGAAAATGTAATGTTACTTTCAAAAGGCAGAAAAACATTTTTGTTTCATGTTTTAAAATGCTAAGGAAACATTACGGCCAGTATTTAATCTCGGCACAGATCATCAGATCAAATTGTGTGACAACATGAAGTTGTCACACAACATGAAGTTGTCACACAATTTTGAATGGTACGGTATCGCACAGTCTACAACACAACATGGCAGAAACTAGAACATGACGATGTGTGACAATCTAGAACACAATGACGTGACACAATCTAGGACAGGATGATGTCACACAATCCAGAATACCACGACGTCATACAAACTAGAACTCAATGATGTCGTAGAATGTAGAAGACGGCAACATGCTACAATCTAGAACACAATGAAGTCTTACAATGTAGAAGATCAAGTTGTCACACAATTTTGAACGGTACAGTATCACGCAATCTAGAACACAACATGGTACAATCTAGAACATGACGATGTGTGACAATCCAGAGCACACTGATGTGGCAGCATCTGGAACAGAACAATGTCACACAATCTAGAATAGCACGATGTCATAATCTAGAACTCATTCTAGAAGTCATGAGTCACATGGTATAACAGATTCTGACTGGATCAGGAAGCATCCATTATTTCATATATTTACACTATATTTCACTGAAACTGTCTCAATGGCTCAGGAAGCATACATTACTGTATTTGTGGGTTTAAATTACAATTCACATAGAAACACAATCAAATGAGGAAAAAAAACCTATTCTATATGAAACATGGTCTGCGTCTCGCAAAATCAGCTCCTGCTGTTTGTGTCCATTAAACGAGGGCTTCTTTAGGGTAAAGTCGCTGGGCAGACCTGTAATATCAATTTAAAGTGCCTGGGTGACCACTGCCTGGTATGGAAGCCTTCTAGAAGCACCTGCTGCCGCTTTAAAGTTAAAAAAGCAAATACAAACAACCAAAACACACACACACACACACACACACACACACACACACACGCACATTTCAAGTTTTTATATCTTGGCAGGGACAAAGTTACT
>JAQFJA010003132.1:0-10278 GCA_029874485.1 Naso brachycentron | reverse complement strand
AAATAGCCTATCACAGAGTGTGTGTGTGTGTGTGTGTGTGTGTGTGTGTGTGTGTGTGTCTGTGTGTCTGTGTCTGTGTCTGTGTGTCTAAATGTATTGTTTTCCATTTTAAGATGTGTAAATTTACATGATTTTTTTCATGTTTTATGAATCATGGAAAAAGTATTTTGTGTATTTTGAAAGTACAAAATTACTCCACTTTAAATTATTTTGATACAAATTACATTTTCATTTTCTTTAGCCCTTTCAAATACAAATGACAAAATATTCAAAAGTGACTGAAATATGTATTTCAAATACGAGTAATAGAAATACTGCCCATCCCTGACTACTACCACCACTACTACTACTACTACTGCTCATACTAATACTAATACTAATACTACCACAACTACTACTTCTGCTATTACTACTTAAAGTGTATCCCGCAGGTTGAGAGTTTGCTTGTGGTGGTGCGGTGCGTTGTGGTGCGGCCCGGCTCGGTGCGTGACGAGCAGGTTTAGAATAAACTAGTCAAATGAAGGTTTGTGAACTCTGCTGGGTTTTGTCAAGGAACTCACAATTCCATTCAATTATGATTCTTGGCGTCACGATTGGATTTTGATCAGTATGCTTCGATATCGATTTAATAATAAGCATAGAGGACAGAAATACCCAGATTATTTATTAGAGTACCTTCTGATATTTGTTAATGCTGTGCATCATTGGTATTAGTTTAGAACAAACTGACCCCAAAATGTATTCTACCATTTAATTTTTCTTTAATAAACAAAGAAAAAACAGTAACAGAACAGTTTGTTATAAACAGCAGACTAAACAACTGTGAGCTTGTTTGTCGGACAGAGAAATAAAATTATATGAGTCTATAAATAGCCTACAAACACTTGGATTCTTCACATGCAGCTGACATTAAAACTGAAAGGGTTCACTAAGTTTGAGGGTGCAGTTTCAGGCCTGGTTAATTTGCCGTTAACCTTACATAGCTTATATGCAAATTAGCCATGTGCCTGCTTCACGATGACCGCGGACAGAAACGCTGGTAAGAGATCATCGTTACTGGATGGGAGTATTTATCATAGTGAGAAAAAAAAACGATTAAATTATTCACTTGCTGGCCGTTGTTTTAGAGGAACTGAACCTGTCATGGGGAGAGGCGACATGTTGCGGGACAAAATTACATTGTAACGCAAAAATCTGCTGCTAGTTTTTTTTTTTAATCCAGCTCTACATGTAAGACAACACAACAATGCATTATTTTAGGAATTTAATACAGAAACCACTGAGCGTGAATGTAGGGTTGACTTACCTCTGAAACAGCAGCTCTACACTCCGTCTGACATTGTAGGTGCATCAGGTCGGCTGAATTGCTGATGCATGCGTGATGCACGCGTGTGTGACCAAGGCAGATGGTCTGTGTGCACTATTAAATTTCATCGATTGGAAAAAAGTGGAATTTGGAATTTTATCTTCCTGGGCGGGTCTCAGTTTACCTGGGCGGTCTGCCCAAGGAGAGCCTGTGTTATGGGAAACGCTGACTTAAGCTAGCAAGCTCAACAACTGCTGAAGAAGCTCTCAAGCTCTTGTTTTAGAGCAACAACAGTCAACATGTAACTGTCTATACAGGACGAAGAGCAAGAGCAGTTCTTCAGTAAAGCAGGCACAGCGTCAGTTCGCCTTCTGTGGCTTTGCAGTTTGCATTCAGGCACAGTGTTGAGTACTTAAAATAGGAGCATATCTGTTTCATGAGATGCATGAGAGACATGAACTGAAATGCCTCCACTGAAGACACACCACAATTCTGATGAGCCAAGTCGAGGATAATAAACAGTACACAAACAAAGACACTAAATCTCTTTGACTTTAAGCCTTATCTTGACAAGGCTGCTCATATTAAGAACCAAGCCAGCTGACTAGCTTTGATTAATACTCAGTATGTAAGTGAAGAGCTGGTGTTTGGTAACTCGTGCAGCTAGAACAACTACAGAGGAACATTATCTGTAAATGTGCTTTGCACAGAGTTGTGTATCTTCCTCTGAGGAGCTTCTTCACAATCAAAAAACAGCAGACACAACTGAATTAAGCAGCTGATGTCAGCTGCCGATGAACCAAGCAGAAGGAGCAGCCTATTCTTATTCATCATTACAGCAGGAGATTCAGATACTTTGGTTTGCTTTCTTAACACAAATGAACTCAACCAATGCAAACGGTGTGACTGCATACCAACCAGCACGTCTGGAAAATTTACTTCAACTGCTTTGAATTGAACATTTACTAACATTTGTAGCAGAGTTGAATGTGTTCATAGAGGCAGAAATGTTCAATCACAAACTCAGTTCAGTTTTTAGTGATGCGTTGTTGTGTGAGGTAATACCAGACAGAATGTCAGCGCCTCACATGACTCATGCAAGTGTGACAGCTGGATCATTTGTTTATCAGCGCTACTTGTGAGATTAACATGAATAAACTCAATAGATCAACCTGATTATTTGTTGCTGGCAAACTGCTCATTTCCACCAGGCTCTCTCCTACCGAGCTCCCTGATGCTCAGCAGTTATTTGTCAACAAACACTATTTGGCCCTGAGCCTTTCCACTCATGTTTTCCTGAATACACGTACGATGCATATCCCATAAAATTTCAATCATGTTGCCAGCGTGAACGGACACAAATTACATATTTTTCATCAGAGTCTTTGGAGTGATTTTATCTGTAGTCATGCTCCGTGAAATATTCACTCTGCTGTGTTTGGAAACACGCTGAACCTTTGCCACAGAACCCATTCTGACTTGTCATAGTCACATGACAGATGACTGAATTCTAGCTGCTGTCGTCCGAAGTTTCAGGGTTTGTGTATTTGTCATTCTGCAGCACAGAGTTGCCCAACAAAATGCAGGTTTTAGTCCTTTTTTGCAAAACACAGAAAACAACGTTTTTCCACAGTGGAGTGGAGTGTGGAGGAATGTGATACTGTGAATTTTATGTACGCTATGTGAAACATTTTAGCACCACGTACAGCAGACCTACACTTTGTATGTAGCAATCAAATTAGTAGTATGCATGTAAAGGCTGTGTGGGGTTGATATGTAGTTTTAACAGCACTAGGAAACACACTGTGGATGTTACCGTGGTAATAAATGTTGAATTGAAGACATGAACCTGTTCCCATACCAGAAGTTAAATTCCTACAGCCTGCATGAAAACCAGGAATCCTAACTGAGAGACTTTATGAGTTGGGATTTGTCGATTATGAACACTGCACTTTGTATTGTGACCCAGTAAATAAAACTGGGTCAGATGATCTGAAGTCAGTTTAATCACAGTTTTTAGCCACACTGACAGAAAGCTGAGAGCTGAATTGTGCTAAAATGTTACATAGAGCGTCTTTACAGCCTGAGGAAGAAGCTGCCCTGTCAGCGGCAGCAGGTTGCTCTGTATTGCTTTTTCACCCTGTTGGCAACAGGGTGAAAAAGCTGTTGCCGAGGTGGGGGTTGTTTTTAAGTATTCTGTGGATATTTACAGGTTCCTGGTGTCATCTGTACTGACTCACTGTCACGCTGTCTTGTGTACAACGATACTGAAATAGAACAAGAACCATTGTCTTAATTTTTAGGGCTTGTGAAATTCTGTGATCTGTTTGGCTATTACAAGACCAAATAATGCTGAAAAAAACAGATCTTAAAGTGATATTACACCGAAAAATTCTGTTTTTTATATCAGTTACTCACCTTTAGATGTTTCAAATTGCAGAATTGTTTTTCTTCCTTCCAGCGTTCCTCCACCAGTAACGGGCGATTTAAAAAATGCACGCTCCTTTTTGGTGTTGGTCTTCAGAGGTACACTGAGGATCTTGAAAGCATCAAAACTGTCTGAAAACATTCAGCCAAAACTTGCGACAGCTTCGTGTGGTGTTATCCAAGTCTTGTTTATCGTGTCCTATTCTCCAAAACTTCCACTTTACTTCCAAAACACTTTTATTTGGAGTAGAAAGCTACTAATTCAAACGCACCTGATCCAGTGTTTTGTGTTGCGTGTTACACTTATTCTAAACGTCACTGAAATCCTGCTCGAATAAATATGGTTCTGCCAAAAACTGCAGACGCCTTTCATTGTATCAGCCATTATAACTTTTTTAGTAATTTTTAAGAAAACATACCGTGGAGGAAAGCTGGAAGGAAAAATAAAATTCTTTAATTCAAGACATCTCAGGGTGAGTAATTGCTTAGCAAAACTGAAATATCACATGAAGTGAAAAATATTCCTGTTTCTTTGCATCTGCTATCACTAAGAAAGACTATCAAGTGCAGAGAGTGGCGACAGAAAGGCAGTGTGCAAGAAAATTAAGATGTTAAGTCAAGAAAGAAAAGGAAAATCAGATGTACGAAACTTCGGAAGGGTTTCTTAGCTTTATGTCTCCCTCAGCTGTGCAGTGATGTGTGTACAGTGACCTTTCTCTCTGCTATGTTGTTTTTCTTTTTTAAATCCTTCTGTTTTTATTTAACACCCTCAGCAGTTTGAGGTACGTTGTACAAGTTTCAAGTATAAAGTGATTAAAAAGTTTTTGGCACAAGTCCAGAAGCCAGTTTTTAATTGTACGGATAGATATGTCAGAATGATTAATCGATTATGTGGCCACAGCGTCAGTAAAGACCCCAAAACCTGAGTACGATGTGATACCAAATTTGAGGAGATGATGACGTTTCTCAGTGTCTCCTGCCCACTTCTTACTGTTTCCTCTCCTCTTGGTCTTCGCAGCTTCCTAAGGATCAGTGCACTGAGTCTTTTGAGAAGAGCATCCTGAGGCTCCTGAACCAGGGGGACCAGAGTGAGAGCAGGGACGTGGAGACGAATCTCAGGTAGTTTACATTCAGCCCAGAAATACACCTGATATGTCGTACAGGGTTATTGCAAGACCAATATACTATAACAATTTACAGTTTCTGATCAATATTAGCCTTTATTTTGATGAATCTAGCCTTACTGTTTAAAGAGTATCGTTAAAGTGACTATAACCTGAAGAAATTTGAGGACTATTTCAGAAGTGGTGTTAGTTTCTAGTTGGCTGTCACTTTGACAGACAGGGTCATAAAAACTCTGTCATAGTCTATTATTACCTATCATTAAATGATAATATATAGCGTATATAATAGAATTTCAGCTTTTAAATTGGATCACAACTTCATTAAATATACTGAGCCATTTACAGGTTATAACCTTACAAGGGCATAAAGTGAACAACAGTCATCAACATGTAGCGATGCGTACTGTACAAATGAGTTTGTTCATTTAAGAAAATGTCTAAGCAGTACATGCAGTCATGCATTTATCTGTTGACTTCCTTCAGTGGCCTTTCATCCTGCTGCAATGCATGTTCATAACTAGACCGAGTTCGTGTCACATGTGCTGTGAAATAATCTGTCAGTGTGATGAATGAATTTACTTCAGTAGCACCCGTGCATAGCCTTTGTCTGTGAGAGAATTTTTTTTTAACATGTCGTGCAAAGCTATCCTGCTTGGAAGTTTTAGTCTTTTGTACAGTTCCCTGTACGCGTACAGTGCATATATTTAACACAAAATCCCATAATTCTTAGCGACCACGCACCGTGTCAGGTACACCGCTGCACGCCCCTTTGATAAACCAAGGAGCTGCTCAGGCTTCTATGACAAAATGAAGCGATGTTTTCTGATCTTAAATAGGAAAGGAGGAGAAAACACACAAACCAGTTAAAGACAAACTGTGTTTCTGAGATCTGCACTGCTGATGTGCGTAATATATAGACTGCATTGTGTGCAAAACATGGGTTGAAAATATTTATTGCAGTGATTTGGAATTTGCACGGCCTATATGCATTATTCATGTCCTTGGCCAGTCACATGCCTGTTTGTATGATGAACTGCACTGCTTGTGGTTGTTTTTAGAGATTGTGGAGATGTCTAATACTTGAGCTGCAAACTTTAACCTCTGTTAACCTCTGAAGCACCAGTGCTATGTGCACAAAATGTTAACGTACAGCCCTGCACCTAAAGCCGTGAACTAGTTATAGTTTTCTAAGGAACCATTGTAATTATAGAGAGTTTGATTTAAATGAATTGTTGTTTTTGTTGTGACATAACTCACTGTGGTTTAGAAGAACATGGCCACACAGGGTTATTCTTGCTACTATTCTATATTGGGAGGGAGGTATCTCGGTGCTGTTCTGGCCAAATATCACGATGTTTGATTTTGGGGTGGGGGTGGGGGGGGCGGTATTGTGAATGGGTGCCCGCCTGACTGGCCCAAAGCTGTTTGGGTACCATTGTACAATAAATGGTTGCTGGTGACTTTATTAATTATATTCTCCTGTCAACTATGTAACTTTAAACTTACAAATTAAACACTCCGAAAATAACAACACTTCCCACTACGTCAGAGACTACCCAGAAGCCCACCTACTTAAATTAATTAAATTTGAAATTTTCAAATAGCGACCCCAAGCCTGGTCATGACAGCCACAATAATGCAATAAGGCACGTCTTTTTTCTCTAGTTTCTAAGGAGATTAATACAAGTGATGAACATAATGACGTGGATAATGATTCATGCTGGAAAGTATAAATCACACTGAAGCTAAAAATATGTGCATCGTGTGTCTGTTTAGATTTGTCTCAGAGGAAAAGCAGTGTGATCATGATGAGAGCTGTTCCATAGCACTTCTTGAGCTGTGTGTCACAGTCACCAGTGTTACTCCAGCTGCCGAATGTATTAGTGTGTGGACCAAACAGCAGGTCAAACTACAAAAACCCGTTACTGTTCTCAGAAGAACAGCAAAAGCATGTCCCTCTCACCTCCTGTAGTCTGCCTCATGTCTCTTCCTCACAGCTGGAAAACATCCACTGCTGTTGATATAGCTTGAAAAGACTGTATGTGTACCTCCTTTTTTAAAAACACTTCCTGCCATAATCTTAAACATGTTTTAATTGTGTTTGTGTGCATGTGTGTTGATTGGATGGGTCACCAACCACTGGCGAGGAGTCTGGATGTTTTTCATATCTAACTACACTCTTTATGTGATTCTCAAGACACACACACACACACACACACACACACACACACACACCATGGTTTCCATCAGTTTCCTTTTGTGTGAAGTGAAACTGTGGAAAGTGAAACTTATCTGCCCTTAACTCAAGAAGCCCTGCCTACAGACTGACTGCTCTGCAGTGAATGTGCTGTTTGTTCTCCTCTCCGTATACAGGAGTAGGCTTAGCTGGTGGCAGGGAAAGTTTTTTGCGTTGTTTGTTTTAACAACACTGCGTTAATGTTACTACAGTTTGTTGGTGTTGCATGAGAAGTGTACTGTTGTTTTCATTGAGCACTATCTTTAACATTCAGGGTAAGCGTGTGGTTATGATTTGACCATTAGCCACACAAAGCCCAGTCCTGTGATAAACATGAGTCCATTGTTCACTGTGAATTTTCTTTTCTTTCAGTAAGTAACTTTAGTTTTTAAATTAATTCTCATAGGACTCCTCCCTTTAGTTTATAAAAACAAAAGTATGTCATGACAGAATATTTGTTTTGTCTTTTCCTAAGTGACAAGACGGAGGAACTTGACATAAAATTTTAAGAAAATGGAAGGAAAAGGTTCAGATGTTAATGTTCCATAAGCATATGTAGAAATTCAAAATGTTATAACTGGTTTTGCCATGACAGATGGGTTTCCTTCATTTCCTGTCTCTCCCTCTTCCTCTCTGTCCACTTTTAGGGAGAGGTTCCTGTCTGCTCCTCCTGTCTTCAGACAGACCAGAAAGGTCTGCAGCTTCTTCAGTTGCGACTCCAGTTACTCTACAAAACGTACATGCTGCAGATGTGAGTATCAAGACTAAAAGCCAATGTCCATGAAAAACTCGAGGCAGATTCAGAAGACGCCCAAAGCACACAGGAGCACAGGGATCGAGGCAGCACAATTTTATTATGACTGACGTTTCGATGCCACATGCGTCTTCATCAGAGTCAAACAATAAAGAGACCTCATGCTCTTAAATAACCTCCCCCGATTAGGATGTAATCCAGCACAGGCTGGAGAAAGGGGGAGGGTGCAATCAAACTGGTGCAGTGCAAATGCTCAAACAAACAGGCAAACAGCAAAGCAACACAGATCAATGAACAATCAAAAAACAAACAAAAAAATAGATTAAATTTTAAAATATATCTACTCCTCAAAAGGATTAAATGTAGGGAAAAAAAGTTTCATTTATAGTAGTAAGTTACTTACATCAAAGAAAATGTAACAATCTTAGATGAAAAATAAGTGATAGTGCATGCAGATGAATCAGGAAAACCTCAGAGGAATAAAGACATCAGGATGGAAACAGAGACGGGGCTTTTAAAACTGTGTAAAATAATCTGCAGACTGTCAATATATTGTTAAAAGCTGCCAAGACATCAAAATATTACAATAAATAGCTGTGTGAGTAGTTTAGAAAAGGGACAAAAAAGACAGAAAAAGGTACGACAGTGTGTAAATAGATGAGAAAATAGAAAAATTATTTACAGGGTCTGAATAAATCCTGTAGAAGCTGAGGGGGTAAACTTCAGGAAAAGGAATCAAGGGTACCACTTGGCTTTGAATGTAACAAATCTGAAAATTAATCTGAAAATTAATCACAACCAACTAAAGGATTAATAAATAGCCTGGTTCAGTGCTACAGAGAACATGTCAGAGAAAGCTCTTTGCTGAGAGCTCTTGGTTCGACTGTGTTCAGTTCTGTCTCCTCCAGACTCCAGTCACTCTACCAAACGTACATGCTGCAGATGTGAGAGTGGAGACTCAAAGCCAGTGTCCATGAAGTTGTTGTCATGGGGAATGATTCTCTCAGAGATGTTAGTGTACAAATAACTCCAGCACTCTCAGAGGGCAGAAGTCATGTCATTTATTGTTATTTTGTCTGCTGGCTCTTCCGTGCTCCCAGTGTTTACATTTTGTTTATATTTCGGAGGAGTGCGAACGGCTTCATTTTTCATTTTCTCTCAGAAATGTTCCAATACTTTTTTTTTACTTCCATGATTACCGGTCATGTACCAGTATGTTAAAAAAAAAAACCTAACATAGTATTGTTAGTATTTTTAGCATCGTTATGCTGCTGTCCTTGTATATATTTTATGATATGGATGCTTGAAGTTAAACATTTCACTTGCAGTTTATGAATGTTGGCTAATTCTGCAGTTAGGACAAGCTGGTGACAAGTAGCAGGGTCCATTTTCAAAAAAATAAATGCTGTGGTATCCGATGGTTTTATAAGCTTTTGCCATCACAGATATCCTGTCAAAGCTTAGGTGGTATCAGAGGCTGAAGGTATCTGTAATGCAAGAACCTCAGGGGGGTTTTTTTCCCTCAAAATGTACTTTTGAAGTCAGCTGTTCAGTTGTTAGTCCTCTGTAGTGTCACTGAACTGACCTCACAAGGATCCCGTGTACTCATGGCCCGTTTCTGAAGGTACTGTGTTCTTCCAGAGCAGGTCAAGCCACCGCTCCATGTCTCTGAGTTTATTTTTACATTAGTTCTTATGTTTTATTTTTGTAAAAATGGTTTGTGCTGAGGAAATTTATACCCTCTTAAATCTACAGCAACATATTTCACTGAGCCGTGCTGATTGAGTAATGATTGCTTTTGTCACATGCAAACTTATCTCTCACTTTATAGGCACCTGCCAGCTGGGAAAAGCCTACCAGGGAGACTGTTCTGATGCCTCCAGTCAGGAGGAAGGTGAGAGAAAGTGTTTTTCTCCTTGGAGAGTAGTCGTGGCAGAGATAGAGCTGAGGACAAAAGACATGCAGAGAGCACGTATAGAGGGAGGCCTGAGTGCGTGTGCAGATAAATCAAAGGAAAGGCCTGTTAACCCAGTGCACCGCCATAGCTGGGATGCCACAATACAGTCAGCCCACCGTTCAATACGAACCTCAGTTCTCGGGTCTCGGTTTCAGTTTGGTTTCAGTACGCATTTTGTGCGTGAGGAGAAAAAATACTTTGTGTTTTTTCTAAAATTATTTCTTTATTTGCCTATTAGCTAAAAAAAAAAATCCATTCAGACACACTCTGGTGTGTTGTAAAATGTAAATTAAATAAGTGTGTCTATCATAAGGCTGTAGTCTGTCTATATTTATTTCATTTTTTGATGCTCTTTGCCTTTTATAGGACATATGCTTCTCTGTAATTTTAATATATATATATATATTTTTTTAATTTTCATAGATGAGGATCAGTGCTTGGGTATGTCTGAATGCATTTCATACTGGTTCTCAA
>JAQFJA010003126.1:0-10279 GCA_029874485.1 Naso brachycentron | reverse complement strand
AAACGCAACAAGTAAGATACATCTTACTTAAAACTGGGTGATGTTCTCCCTGAGACAATCAGAGCAAAACTCACAACCAGGACAAATTTGGCCTGTTTCACAAGAGACAAAGTCAGTAAACATGACGTCTGTTCTCAGGGAACATGGGACACATGGCGTCGACTCGGGTGTTTAATCAAGGAAACAGCAGCTAATTATTTTATCAGTTATTATATTGTGGGATGTTGGTGTGCTGGCTGATCCGATATCCGATACTTTATTTTAAAACCAATATCAGCCGATACCAATAAGGTCCTGATAATGTCGTGTATCCCTGGTCACTACAGACTAGACTACGAGGTATTATATAATAAGGACGATGCCCCTCTTGGCTGGGCCGGGGGGATTGGACTTGGTAACTAATGGACAGATATTCATGAAATAATGAATCAGTCTCGAGGAACGACTCATTATTATGCACCACTTAACTTGAAGGAACACTAAAGGGAAACTTTATTACAAGAGAATGATGAAGTAATGAGGAGCTACTTAGTAAAAATCTGTATGTTTACATGCACAGTTCGGTCGAGCTACGGTTAAAACTTGGTTAGACTATTTATTTGGACTGCTGTCCTTGTCCCAGTGTACAAGCGCTGAGCGAGAATGGATTTATTGTCTGACTCCGCTACAGTAGGTGGCGATATGCCCATTCAGCTGGTTGCCTTGGACCTTCTTTTTTCTATTCATTGCGAAAATTCGTAGTGCGAGACAAAATGGAGTTGTCAAGCACTGAGAATGATTTTGTTTTCTGTCACTTCTTGAATAAAGGAAAAGAAAATATTGAGTTCATCCGATCCTGAAAACAAAACAAGAGCAAGGAGAGTTTCACCTGCTGATAAAGGAGCTGCAGAAATATCCCGATCGCTTCCAGGTGTATTTCAGGATGTCAGTGGTTCAGTTCGATACGCTGCTAGCTAAACTGGAACCACACATTAATAAAAAGAAGAGCTTCAATTTCTGCAAACCGATTGATCCCAAACAGCAGCTGGAAGTATGTTTGAGGTAGGGACACACACAGAACAACCCTTGATATGATTTAGACAAATGTGAAAAAACACAGAAAATCAAACCTGCTCCAAATGAAATAATGATGGTCAAAGGTTTTGGAGCCAGTGTGTAAATATGATTGACACTATATCCATTTTACTTTAAAACATGCAGGAATTTCAGACGAAATAAACTGACTCAGCGTTGAAAGGCCTTTACAGTGCCAAATCACAACGTAGTTGTCCAAAGACACGTAACACACAGAGCAGAGCCAGACCACACCTTTAAGATTTGCATTAATCCTAATACGTTCATTTTATCACTCAGAGTCTACTGAGCTGGATTAGGACAAGTAACATCCATCTATTTGTAACGCTGTGTTGTTTTACTTCAGCTTACTGCATCATCAGGGATAAAACTACTGGTGATTCTCACTTCTAACCAAAATACAGATACTTAAAACTAGTGTACAGGATGAGTTTGCCAGGCTTTGTTTACAGGGAGAGAGAAGCAGAGAAACAGATGAGCTAAGAATCAGAAGCAGAGAAAGGGGAGACGGGGAGTTCCCTGCACACAGACGTGTTTTTCATTCCGGATGCAGCGTTGAAGTCCCATCTCTTCACCTGCACGAAGCACACCCAGGCATGACAGCCGGCACTGTTCCTTTTTCTTTCAGAGAAACTGTGCACTCGAGGAATTTTTTGCTGCCTGCATACACAGAATTGACAGAAAAATGTGAGAAACAAAGAGTGAAATCTAAACTCAAACTAGCAAAAACAAAAAACAGACTGACTGTATGTGTGACAGCCGTCCAGGCTCAGTACCACCTGCTACTGCAAAGAACACTGTGACCAGGTCAGGGAAACCACGTGACATCATCTGATCCAACAGGAACTCACTCTAAACTAAATGTTCTGCCAGCATGGCTTCATATTTACTTTTCACATAATCATCACCCATAAATCCTTAAGTTTACATTCACCAAGGAATTTAATATTCAAATTGCTCCTCAAAATGTGATGTAGTCTGACTGCAAAGCAGCACTGTGGAAACTGAGGAAGGACTGCAGCTGTTGCTGCAGCTGCCGACACCAGCCGCTTAACTGCTCACGCTCACGTTCTTATCTGTGAACATAAACTGAATTGTACACTTCAGCTCAATTTTCTTCTGAATTAACTATGTGTCAACAAAATTCAGTAATCAAGTAAGAATAAATGAAAGAATAAACTCTGCCACTGCAGAGGGCGTTGCCATGTGCAAATACAGCAGCAACTCAATGCCAGAGAAAAGTGTGACTTTAAAAAAGAATTGGCTTTAAATCTGGTCTTTGAGGAGAACTTTACTTGGGAAAATAAAAATCTGAAAAGTCCATCTGAAATGTAAAGTGGTCTGTTCATACTTGCAAGATTGAAAAAAAACAAACAAACAAAACGGTGTGAGTTTCACATGTGCCAATGGATCTGCCATCTTGGACAGCTAGCTACGGCTACACCAGTTACCAAAATGACATGTTGTCACTAAATGCTATTGTTAAATGTTACTAATTAATTGTTGCTGATTAATTAATTGTACTTTTCCTCCCAACTTTGTATTTATGTTAGGATTACTAGCTGAGTTTGTTCTAAACTAGACATAAACTGTTGACAAGTGCTTTATTTGCCATTGAAGTTAGTATATATGGTAGTTAGTAGGTGGCTGAAGTAGGTGTTAATGGCTAACGTTATGCTAGCATCTTTGCTCAGTGCTAACTAGCCACAACAAGTTGAAATTATAACACGGGCCATCACTAATGCCAGAGCCCTTTAAATGGCTCTTAAACTGTTCTGGCTACTGCTAGCCACAAAGCCAGAGCTAGCTCTATATAAGCAAGCAATGATACTAGCACAAGCGGTCCTGTTAGCTGGCTAGTGCTAGTGCAATGCTAGTGTGAGTTTTACCATGCAGCACAGGTAAATTGTTTGCATTTCCATTCAAATTTAAATTATGTGTGGGTTAGACACGTTTTAATGTAGTTTTAAAACATCAAATCTGATTTAGAGTGTCAAACTTAGATCATGACATGTGGTTTGTCCAAGTGGTGAAGCCAAGATAGCTAGATAGTGGACCCGTTCGCACATGATGCTGGAGTCACATCAGGTACTGACAAACATTCATCCACTTTTTGTGAAAGGCAGCTGGTCTGCTAGCACTGTTATTCAACCGCAGCAACGTCCCCTCATGACTTTGTTCGCAGCAGAAAAATGGCTGAAGCTCTTGGTTTCACCTTTTTCATTTTTCACTGTTAGTTCAACTTTTCAAAAACGCTCATATTGACAGACCAGGCTGCAGAGTGCAGTGAGCTCCGGTTGTCTACACTGGTCTGAAGTCGTTTGCGCTCCACACAGATTGATTTCAGGCCTTGAACTGAATGTTTGTGTAGTTCAGTGTGTCAAGCTTTTTCAGTGTTTGACCTCCTACACCACTGCACAGAAACAGGCTTTTTCTTTTCCTTTATTTTTGCCAAAAGAAATGTGGATTTTGTATCATTAAAAAGGACATATTATACCCTGTTTTGGGTCTTTGACTTTGATTTTGAACTCCTGACGAAACATTAAAGTCTGTAGATCTTCAGAAAACTGTGACTCACACCCTTTGTCTCTCTTCTTTTTTCTGCATTCTCTCAAAACGGTCTGTGTCAGTTACTCTTCCCCCTTTCCCTCATGTGCACCTCCGCACTCTGCTGTACTCATAGCCTCTTCACTGACACAAAATAAACACAGCAAGGACACTGATAAAATGTTACTTACAGCTCATGCTTCTCACTCTTCAACAGGACAAAGCAAAGTGCGATCCTTTAGCAGAAGTTTGGACGTTAATCCAGCTCATGTATTCATGTTGAATAAATTCACACAGAAGTATTTTTCTTTTGTTGGCCAAGAAACAGGACCGCTCTCAACTACTGTCTGGTGCCTGCTCCTTCGCGAAAATTTAACAAAGATAACTGTCCTTCATTTACCCGGAGAAAAAAAACAAAACGCTTTGTTGGAGCCATCTTGAACAAAATGTCGACGGTAGATGGACGGTTTACAGGTCAGAAAAGATGGGAAAGCATAATAGCTCTCCTTTCATCCTTTTTGTATCCTATTGCTAAACCATGTATTGTAATACGCATCATATCATTATCAAAACATATTGTTACACCTCTACAAACTGACCATGAATGCAGGTGTACATTTGATTCTTTTCCTGAGGAAGACCAGCTGTGATGAAAATGATGTCATATCCATATCAAATAAAGGAAACAGGGAAAAAAACAGCAATTCAAAACGATAATCTGCCAATTTTCAATTTGTATTACCACATTAGGGGCCAGTGTATTCAAACGAACATTGTTAAACTTCCCTTCATGTTGCCTGTCAGGGCCCACTGCTTTAAACCCACTGTGTGTTTTTGCCGGAGGACTTTTGCTGTCCCGAGGGTTGTTGTTCAAACTACAGATTGTACTTCCACAGATCTGCAGTATACTCTCGCCTCCATGGACACAAAGAGTACAGAAGTCCCACTGAGCGAGGGGCGGCTCACCAAGCTCAGATCAAACTGTAGAGCCTGGCAGTGCTCATTGAGTAAAAACAACGATTAAGTTACTGCTTTGCCTAAAATGATTTCTTTAGTGAAATGTATTGTTTCCTGTTTCCAAAGTGAAGAGCCTGTGATGCGATGCAGTGCATTCTGGTTGTTGTAGGTTTTCTTCCTTGTGAGCAAAAGCAAATATCACAGCTCTTTTTTTATGGTATCTGTGGTCGTGTAGGTCCAATTCCTCCCTTGCTGCATCCACAGCCCAGTTTCACTTAAAGACAATCGAAGTTTTTTGCCTCTCGAGTAATTTTCAGTAGGTATCAAAAAAGTTTTTGGCTTTCTACCCACCTTTTACCAAAAGCCATTTAGTGTTGATCATTCTTCCACTGATTATCACCTCAGTAGGAACTCATCAGTCGTATTAGCAGCTTTAGCTTTTATTTATAGTGAGAAACTGCCGGCTCTCTAAGGTTCATAATCATCACTGTACCTCAGCTAATAAGAAAGATTAATCCACATCCTCCTACATGCACCTTCTGTCCCATAATGAGCCTCTGCGTGACTCTAATGACAGAAACACTGTCAGCTCAGGGTCAGAAAATTTCATATTTTGTTTGTGTTTAAATTGACAAATGATTAGTTAAACACAGATTTTATGAAGCAAAAGATCCTGCTTCAGTAATTACACTGAACACCTCAGCGTGTGTGTGTGTGTGTTTGCAGCAGCACAGCTTGACTGCTGTCATACACACGGACACATGGACACACGGACACACACACACACACACACACACACACTCGTACATTCATCTGCAAGCAGTAAATTGTCCGCCCCTCTTGCTCCGTAATTATAAAGAGCCTACTTTGTTTTGATTCATCAGATGGGGCTTGATTTTGTTTTGGGATGATGCTCAGTGACAAGCGCCGGTCGTTCACGTGCTGAATTGATGCTCCTCACATGCTCTCAGTCATCTGACAGGCATGTCCTGTCTGCAGCTGTGCGCTGCTGTTGCATCTGCAATCGATGTGTATCCACTGTGGAACCCATAAGTGAACGGGGAGGGATTAAGGGAAACTGATATTTTGGTGTGTGTGTGTGTGTGTGTGTGTGTGTGTGTATGTGTGTGTGTGTGTGTGTGTGTGTGTGTGTGTATGTGTGTGTGTGTGTGCTTGTGTGGCGTGATAGCGGTGTGATTTTCAAGGGGACAACCATCGGGATGGCACCGCTTGAGGGGATGTGCAGTCTGGAAAACTCTGGCGGCATCAATGTGGTATGTGGGAATACATTTTTTCTCTTTTCATCCACTCACTCATAAAAACTCCCTCTTCCTTCAGTTTTCTCCCACCTTGAAATGATTGTCTTTGCTTTTTTGAGTGCAGAACGTCCTCCAAAATATAGATTTTTGCTCAGCACTTCTTCATTTTTCATCATACCTTTGGGTCAAAGTTAAAAATAAGATTAATCTGGATTATTTTAGGGTAAAGTGTACAGTTAAATGTGCAGTGCTGAGGTGTTAAAGCTGCTGTATTCAGTCTGCAGTTCCCTTCATCTCTGCAGAGCTAATAAATTCTGTGTGTGTGTTTGTCCAGTGTAGAAGGTGATAAAAAGTCAGACATTTTGTTTACAGCTTGTTCTGCTGCCTACACGAAACAAAAATGACGGATGAAACGTAAAAAGTTCCTCGAGACTCACATTTAATTTACATTATTTCAACTGTGTTTTTTGCACAGTATAGGTTTCCTTCCATAGCATTTGTTTGATTTTTACAGGTTAAAAAAGGGTTATTCCCTTCACCTAATGCAATAGGATCATCAAAGTATTTTTCCAGCATATTTCACACACTGGTGACCAAGTTCCAACCCTTGTAAAGGAGCAAAAACTTCAGAACTTTAACCATTAGAAATCTTACTGTCATTCTCAGCCAAACAAATAACTACTAACTAGTTAAACACATTTAATCAAAAAAGTAGTGTGTCTGAATCTTATGTGACGCTTGTTTTTTGTCAGTTCTTGATGGAAAATGAATGAAACATGCCAAATTACTATCAGAAACCAAACTTTCCCTACAATTACAGCACATTTATGTCTGATTTAATCTAACTCAGTGGTGCTTTATTTGGGTAGGAATGAAATATTCAAAGGGATATTCCTGAATTTCTTGCAGAGGGCATAATTTTCATCTTCTCTAGTCCTGCTCCTTGATAGAGACCATTTTGAGCTCATTTGATGCTGTACAGAGTTTGGACAGCTTGCCGGTTCGCCACTAATGCTAGCCCTGGTCAACGGACCTAGTAGCAAGCCAACAGTAGCCACTACCAAACTGTGATTAAAAACTCCATAGTGTGCCAAAAGCAAGTTGAATATGACAACAGTCTATTGAAGCAAGTTTGAGTGTTCGTAGAATAATTTTAGAAGTCAACATTTGGCTCTGTGGTTCTATTTAAGATCAGTAGTGACATGGAGCTGTCAAACTATTAACTTCCTGTTGTTGCTAAGCCACAAATCAAAGAAATTCAGCTGTAACTTGACTTCTAAAATTATTCTACAAACACTTGAATTTGCATCAATAGACTGTCATCGTATTCGACTTGCTTTGGGTGCACTGTGGAGTGTTTAATCAGAGTTTGGTAGTGGCTACTGTAAGCCTGCTACTGTTTCCATTGATGTGCACTAGCTTTAGCATTTTCAGCTAAACGGTAAACCATACCAACTCTGTACTGCATCAAATGAGCTGAGAATGTTCTCTATTATTAGGACTAGGACTGGAGAAGTCAAAAATGAGCACCGCTGTCAAAAATTCGGGAATATCCCCTCAGTAATTTTAAATAAGATGTCATGACGTCTGTTAAGATTTTCAGTCCATCAGGTTGAGGTTTTCGTGGCTAACAGGGTTGAATCAACGCCAACCTGACTTAGTTTTAGATACTTACAACCAATTCGAGTTGCTTTCTATGGATTAGATGTCATCACTCTCTTGGACTCTCTGTTTGCAGGCTTGTGTTTTGGTAGCATTTATTATAGCAGGTTAATATTCTGCTTTTATGGTCCAAATTTCCTCCAGGCATCTTGATAAAGTTTTCTTTTAGCTTGAGGTTGAATAGCTTTTACTTATCTGATAAATAGCCAGTTTTAACTGAGGAAAAGCACCAGAGTAAACCTCCTTACACGTGCTTACAGGTTATTTCACGAATGAGAAATTCGTCTGCAGCCCCTCTTAGAAATATAAAATTCAAATCTGTATGTATCTGTATGGCTTCATATGTGTGCAGCAGTGGACTGAGTTGATGTGGTCGCCGAGATCAATAGCTTTTCCAGCTTTATTAGCCTCTAAATGGCTGTTAGCTCTCCTGTGGGCAGAGATGGTCTGTCGAATCCAAATGTCCTGTGACTGACTGAGCCTCACAGTCGCAGTACACGTCACCGATACTGTTTGGTCCTCAGAGCCACTAAATACGGTGAAGAATTTCACTGCTGAACATCAGCATTTCCAGACAGTTACCACATCCCCATTTCATTCAGTATGCATAATTCGAAAGTAGAGCTTAGAGTGAATGACAGCCTTCAGCAGATCAAAGAGGAGCTAAACTTATCTGAATACTGTCACTGGTGTGTGTGTGTGTGTGTGTGTGTGTGTGTTCATGCAGCTCTTCTCCTGTGAGTTTGTCTTTTTTTTACCTCTGTAACGAGGACGTTGTAGCTGCTTCTTACTACATCAGCTAAGCACTTCAAACACATGCTGATTATGTGTCGTACTTTTCTGGACTCATTTTCTTTTGTGCAGTGTGTTTCAAGGAATGCTTTGTGTTAGCAAGCTATTTAGCAAGTCTCAATGTCTCTGCACAAAAAACAAACTCTATTTTATCAAGTCATTTTTATCCTGAATAGCAGCACAGCTTTAAGAATGGCAAAGCAGGTTGATTTTTGTTTTCACCACTTTGATCCAGACTAAAATATTTCATCAAAAAAACAATAAATCATTGAGAAATATTGTAGATATACAGTGAAAGGTCCTTGTTTTACATGCAAATCCTGTGAGCACTTTGTTTATAGCTGATTTTTAGAGGCAGAGAATTTTTCCCACAAAACTGACCATCATGATGTGTTTGTTAGTGGACCCGGTGAAATACTAAGTAAACCTCTGTTAACATGTCTCATTTTACTATTTGTGCACTCTTCCCTTAAATGTGGTGGCAATAAGGTGAATGACTCAAACAACACCCAAACTGTACCCCGGTTAGATGCACCACATGATTTTGGTTTCCTTTTTAAAAAAACAAAAAACAGAGAGGGCAATAAATGGATGCCAAGGGAAAAAAACAATGTAAAAACAAACAGATACAAGAGAGACACATGAACGCCTCTTCAGGCTTGGGGTTCACTGTGTGGAAATCATGGTGATTCAGTAGTAATAAATCAGGTTTAGAAAACTTTTTTTTTCTTTTTGTTATTTTCCTCCCTCCTGAGTTCCAGACAAAAAGATAGATCCCATTATTTTGACTGTGCAGCCAGTAACAAGGAAGAGATGGGCAGAGCTCGCCCATCGCTAATTAGCTTAGCTCAAACACTGGTAGTCAATGGGAAGTGCTAGCCTGCCTACACTTGAAGTCATCAGATAAACTTTCCAACCACTCTTAGTGGTCCTGTATGCTTGTTGTGACTTGTTTATTAACCACGTTATGTTATTTTTAGACACAGATTGGGACTTTATGTAGTTTTTGTCATATACAGTTCATATAGTGGAACTAATGTTGCCACAGTAACGGTTACATTATAACGGCAGAATGTCCGAGTGCAGTGGTTGCCTGGGGTTACGCAACGCTTTCTTATGTCGGTATGTTTTCCTGTTTCTCGCTGTCATTAAAGTAAATATAAACGGATCAAGCTGACCTCTTGATCATTCTACATGGTGTCAGAAGTGGGACTCAGAATACAGTGGAAATGCACCTGTGAACATCAGAGCATACATGAAAGTGAAAAATGAGCTATCAGAGGCTGATGGTTTGCTCGAACGTGGAAGCAGGATCGTCATTCCACTGTCACTGAGAGCCGACATCCTAAAGAAAATACACGATGGACATCAGGGGCTGACAAAGTGTAGAGACAGAGCAAACTCATCAGTTTGGTGGCCAGGACTCTCTGCAGAACTCAAGAACACAGTGATGTCATGCCACTCATGCCAAGAGCAAAAGCGGGCCCAACAAAAAGAGCCACTCATCTCTACACCTCTGCCTGACCGTCCATGGAAAAGAATAGCTCTTGACCTCTGTGAACACAACAGAAATAACTACCTTGTAATATCAGATTATTACTCACGGTTCCTCGAAGTGCTGCATCTACCATCCACAACAAGCACTCAAGTCATTCAGAGACTTAAAGCAACCTTTGCAAGGTTTGGGATCCCGGATGAGGTGGTGAGTGACAATGGTCCTCAATTCTCCAGCGCAGAATTCCAGGAGCTGGCAAGACAGCTAGACTTCAAGCACATCACGTCTAGTCCTCACCATCCTCAGGGAAACGGTCATGCGGAGAGAGCAGTACAGACGGCAAAGAGAATCCTCCGACAAGAAGACCCTGTAATAGCCCTCATGTGCTACAGATCAACTCCCTGTGCCACTACGGGAGTCAGTCCAGCAGAACTCTTAATGGGGAGAAAAATCAGAACAACACTCCCCACATTAGAGAAGAATCTTCGACCTA
>JAQFJA010003109.1:0-10280 GCA_029874485.1 Naso brachycentron | reverse complement strand
AGGAACCTCCGTGAATCACAGAGTTGAGGCAGAGCAGTCGTAGGACATCAGAGGGAAAACCAGAGGACATTTTCTCTATAAAATATGACCATTGATTTGATTAAAATTGCCGTGTTGTGCGACATTTTAATGTGTATCGTTAAGTTTTGTTTTTTGAAGCCATGGGTCAAAATTACATAGTGTTGCTTTAACAGTCTTGGTATTGACTCTATCTTGGCACACTCTGGTCTCGGTCAAGTCTTGGTCTTGGTCAGCATTGTCTTGACTACAACACTAGTTGCAGGCACCACTTCTAACAAACCCTCCACTCGTGCACAAAGCTTCAGTTTTATGCTACGGTCAGCTGCAAAAACGTGCACTAAATATTCAGCTTTTGTGTTTTTCTTCAGAGCATCAAGGAAGCATCAAAGGAAGACGTCCATCTGCTGCTTTTTGCAAGAGCTCACATTTGTGGCTTCATTTGCCACGATGATCCGATGTCTTCCTGCATCAAAGCGCCGACACAGATGGACTTCAGTGCCTTCACCACAGACATAACGCTTCTCTCTCCTGGCTGATGAAGACCTCCGTCACTTCCGGACCAGACTTACACCACAGCACCTCAGTTTTTGGCCGAATGAAAGATAGAAAAAATAAGGTTTGAGAAATCCTGAAGATGGCTTTCAACTGGCTGCTGGTTTGGATAAACCTGGCTCTGGAAACAACATCTCATCTCAGGTTTTTGTTTGTGTACAAGCAAGTTTTTCCCTGAAGTCATTTTGGTTTGAAGTGCAGCCACTGCCCGGCCAGCTGCACACTTTTCAAACCAAAGTCTGCAGCAGTTTTTCCTGCAAACCCTCATAATATACATGAGAAGCTGGTCTGCAACCTATCAGCAGGAATTACTGTTGGCATTTTATTTTTCTGTAAACCACAGATGTGTTGAAAATTTACGTTTCTTTATGCTTTTATGTTAAAACTTTACATTGCTGTAATTAAAATTTGCTCAGGTTGAGGCACAAAAAAATACTGATTAACGTTATGAAAAGAAGTTTTGTCTGCAAATTGCCCAGGCTGCTAAATTTGTGATTGTGCGGTGAAATGTCCCCTTAGTGGCTTTGAATGTTGAACGACTTCAGATCATCATATTTGCTCCTGCACACAGTTTGAAGTTCAGAGTAGAAAAGCACTCAAATACATTAACTTTGCTGACTTTTGTTCATCGTAATTCTGGAACCGTAATGTACTTTGGACAAAGTTAATATTTGCCTCACTGTGCTCAAACACACACCCACACTCACACGCACAGACACACACACAGCCTGTTCCAGTGTTCACATGCTTTAATTAACATAAATGTCCAACATAACGCAACATGTTTGCACATAATTAGTTCTGATAGAAGTTTTGGTTTTCAGTTTGACGTCATATATCATGAAAGTTTTTTCTGTCTCATGTTGAAGCTGTTAGATGATTGAGATAATTTATTTCTAATAACTGACTGATTTATTTCACAATCCACTTGCACACTTGGTCAATACACTCTTTAGCATTTTAGCACTTCTACAATCAGTGATTACAAGGACTATAATCTGTTGTCTTTGACATTTTGTCCTACATTTTTTACAGTAAATGTTCCTCTTTTTTTTAAATCTTATGTTTCCCTGTTTGGTGCAAAGTGACTGAAAAGGCAGAAGAGTTGGATCAGGTTCAGAGAAGATGAAGAAGTTTAATCTTCAGTTTTTGTTTTCACTCTGATGTCTGTAATGTTTGTTGCAGCTCCTTCGAGGTTTCTGGTTTGTTTTGTTTTGTCTTTGATTTGATTCCCTTCTGGAGCAGAAGAAAAGCTATTTTAAAGTCTGAACTCTGGTACTCCCTGCTGGTAGTCACCGGTACAACAGCTATACAAAGGGCAAAAATAAAGTACATTAGACTGATTATTTGCTTTGCTGTTTCTGAAATGACAAGTTTTTCCTTTTTCATTCACCTGCATGGGAGTTTGAGCATCCTGAGACTGAAAGGAAATGATTGGATGAAGATAAAAAATAATAATAATAAATACTACGCAGTTCTCAGCAGAGGAGAGCAAGTAAAATTACAGGGAGAGGCATTTTAACTCTCAGGGTTAAATGTATAATGTATCAGAAGCTTTTCTCCAGCAGGGGGCAGCATTACTAGTGTTACATTAAACAGGAGGTGAGAAATCAAAAGGCACAAAATACGAAGTTGCACAAAGTCGTCAAAATGCTACAATCAGATCATTAAAAAAAACAAAAAAAAACTTGTCTTTCAATCTGAAGATCAAAATTATTTTGGAGAAACCTGCAATTTGTGCATTCAGTGTGATGGTAAATGTTACGAGTCAGATCCTACACAGGTAAGAAACGTATCACGAGGGACCTCCAGGTTTAATAAACACACACACACACACACACACACACATACACTGGATCAATAATAAAAAATACAGACATGGCAATAAAGCTTCTGTGTATACTGACTGTGTGTTCTTGGTGCTGCATCATGGAAACTTATTGATCCATGAAGTCAATGAGACAAAACAACATTCGATTGTAAAGCTGTTGAGTTTGTGAGCTCATCATTACATCATCAGTGATTCAAATATTACAGCCAAAATGTCTTCAATATTAAGTGATCAAAGCGACCTTTAAATTTACTGCAAAGTTGTAAAAATATAAAGATATAAAGGAGTGGCCTCGCTGGAGCAGCTGGAGGTACAACATTCTGTAATCACGTTCACCTCCACTGAGGTGCCAAGAGGAAGAAGAGAGTTCACTGACTGACTTGTAAATTAATCAGTTCGTCCCTGTGATTACACAACCACCATTACACATCAGCTTAAATCCAAATAAGTGCTGCTTAAGTAGAAAAACCCACTATAAAAACAAATGTGCACTTGAAGCTTCCAAGTATAAAGTATTGTGTGAGGGAGTCACTGCTCAGGACCATCCAATCTGTGCAGCCCAAAGCGAGAGCTGCAGCGGCAGTAGGTCGGACTCGTTTCCGCTGGGGGTCGGCCTTCGCCAGGGCTGCGCCAAGTTACCAGATATGTCTATGATTTTCATGGACTGGGTGTCGTGGCACGGGGTTGCAGTTTGGTGAGAGTCTTGGCAAGAGTCGCTGCTTTTTGTAGATGATGTGGTCCTGGTGGCATCATAACTCATTTCCACCAACATGGAACTGGTTCCGTTCTGGTTCACGCACACAATTCTGAACTGTTCTGAGCATCATCACTAAGATTAAATTGGTTCCATAACCCAGAAAGTTGGTTCCCAGTTGGAACCTAAAAATAGCAGGATTTCCTTAGGAACCGCAGTGGGCGTCGGTTCACAGCCGAGTGTGAAGCGGCTGGGATGAGGATCAGCACCTCTAAATCTGAGGTCATGGGTCTCAGTGGGAAACCAGGGGAATGTCCACTCCGAGTAGGGAATGAGTCCCTACTTGGAGTCCCCGAGTGAAGGAATTCAAGCATCTCAGGGTCTTGGTCATGAGGGAGGTGACTCTAAAACAAGAGATTGGAAGGAAAAATTGGTGCAGCGGAAGCGATTTTGTAACTGAAAAAATAAATTTGCAGATACAAGCAGCTGAAATGTGTTTCCTCAGGAGGGTGGCTGGCACCTCCCTTAGGGATAAAGTCAGAAGTTCAGATATCCGTGAGGGATGTGGAGTGGAGCCGCTGCTCTTTCGTGTTGAAAGGAGCCAGTTGAGGTGGTTCATCTATTAAGGATGCGTCCTCCTGGTCGCCTCCCTGTGGAGGTGTTCCAGGCACGTCCAGGTGGGAAGAGGCCCCAGACAGACCCAGGTCCAGGTGGAGAGATTATATCTCTGCACTGGGAACACCTCAGGATCCCCCAGTCAGAGCTGGTTGATGTGTCCAGGGAAAGGGAGGTCTGAGACCTCCTGCTGGAGCTGCTGCCTTCACTACCCAACTACGGATAAGTGGTTGACAATGGATGGATGGATGGATATAAAACAAACTGTATGTTGTGGTTGTTTGTTTCCTGTTTTAATGTGAACAATCTGACAGCGCCCTCTAGGCACTTCATTGTTCACTGTGTATTTTCAGCAGAGGTGAAGCAGTTGTATGCTAAATCTGAGTTACATGACAGAACAGTTTAAACTCTGACCCAGTCTGAAGCTGTTTGACCGTAAAAACTTCACAACTTTCTGCACTCTGTTGCTCCGCCACATGCAGCTGGTGTCCTCAAACAGCTGAGTTCCGCTCTGGTGTTCGTCACTTGGTCGAATGTCAAAACATTTCACTGACCCAACATGCACACCTTGACTTTTCCCTCCAGTAGGATCATCCCAGTGTTTCCCGCTCTGACGTTCAGCTCTGCTCGCACAGGAAGATCATTAGTGTCTGGTGGCATACAGCACTGAGTTAATGAATCTTTTTGCTCTACACTGACAAGAAAACTCCAGATCTGTGCAGGACTGATGTGAAGACAGACAGTGAAATATCTTGTTTATGGATCTCAGTTATCTCACTTGAGCTCTGAACTGTTATAAAGTCGTGCAGTTGATAACTGAATTTAATGCCTCGTAGAGACAAATAAATAAGCAAAGTGACCCAGAGGTGTTGATGTGTACTCACAGATCTCTGGGTTCACTGTGTCAGAGGTGAACAGACTGCAGTGTGTTTTTTGGTGACACTGCAGTCGGTTGGTTGAATAAATCAAGTCCCAAAGTTTCTCATGTAAATGTAATGAGCAGAGCATGAAGAGCTGTTTGATGATTACTGACTCTTATAAACCCTTTGTAACAAAAAACTGAGAGAAACTGACTCGATACAGCAGTCGAATGTGGCAGTGATACAGTTCTCTCTCATCGACCTTTGGCAACACTTCTGAAGCCTTAAGGAATTAAAATCTCTGACATCACTGTCAAAGCAGAAACAGTTCAGGGAAAGATATTGATTACGACAACAGGACGCAGAAAAATGAGGTCATGCAAAATAAAAAGGACAACTTGACACTGGAAATGCTTCCTGAGAGTGATAACAGTCTGTCACACACTGTGGAAGGACTGACATGACGCAGAGTGTCATAGAAAACCTTCAGTAATGTGGAGATCAACATGAGTTCTGCCTAAAATCCCTGTTAATCCTAAAATCCTGTAATTTGCGTTATTTCATATTTCGCTTCAGCTACCAGCTAAAAATGAAATGCAGCTACCACAAGAAGGTCAAGTGTGTGTTTGTGTTCATGCCAGTAGAGTGCTTAAGTTCCTTCTATTTCCAGTCCCCTGGAACTTAACTGGTAAAAAAAAAAATGAATGCGATCCTATGGTCCCTTTAGGTTTGTGCCATTCATTACACATTTGATGGTTGGCAGTCTAAAAGAAAGTCAGATTTTGCTGTCATTTTTTTTTGTGAGACCACTCAGTGAACTGTGTCTGTCGTCTTGTACAATGTCCGTCAGCAGCGCTAACATGGCTGTAACTTTAGTTCAGTTTCTTTGGTCCTTCAGAATGAGGGAAAATAGACTAAAAGAGGTCAAAGTCATTTTAAACATGGGGATATTGAGAGCTGCAGCTCAGAAAACAGAGTTAGTCGATTCTGTCAAAGACTGTTGTTAAAGGAGAAGTTTGTTTTTTGGCACATGAAGCCTTATAATAAGGACATTTACGACCATATACTGTGTTCTACAGCGTTATCATGATGCAGTTACGAGAGCTAGAGCTCGTTGGTGACGTCCCTGTGAGCTGAAAACAACAGAGGTTTAGGGTAATATCAAGTGTTTTGACAATCCGTCGAAAAAACCCTCGTTTTTAAAGACAACACAGTCCCCAAATGTTTAGTGGTGTCCTCTCAGGTTACAACACTGAAACATAAAGTTAAACAGTGGCTTTTAACCCGAAAAGGGCTCATTTCAGCTGCTTTACAGAACAAACTAACAGCTGGTTTCAGCTTATTAGCTGCTGTTTATCTTTGTTTTAGCGTCCTAATCTGAGAGGACACCATTAAACACTGGTCGATTGTCTTGTATTTAAAAACAAGCGTTTATTGTGTTTTTTGACGGATTGTCTGATTGTCTGCACATGCCAAAAGGGGGTGTGACAAGGGGAGTGGCTTATAACAAAAAGGTGCATATCTTCCAATGGATTCACAGACTTGCACGAGATTTAGTGGAAAGGTTGGTCATGAGCCAAATGGCCAATTTGCAAAAAGGGGGCGTGGTAATGGGAGTGGCTTTTAACAAAAAGGCACATAGCTTCTAAACGCATTTCTGTAACATGGCCAAACTTTAAAAAACACACAAACACTTTCATTGGTCATGGCTTGCCCGCCCCTACACTTTAGCCCTACCCCCTTCCATAGCTCATCGTCGTAGACTGCTGGTCGCAGTTATTGCAAATTTGCGCTTGTCTTTAATTGTAGTTTTATCATTACAATAAAAGTGACAAGAAGCATCATGTTGGATCACAGAGACTCTCGTCTTCCTTTCATACGACAATATATGATCAAAGGTTAGAATTTGGTGAAGGCTGAACGCCAAAACACAATGAAGTTTCTGGGGTTTTTTAAACCACAATTTTTGTTAAAAGCATTTTAAACTTTTCTAAAGACAAGCCTCTTGAGATTTTTTCCCATTTTATTTTTGATTAATTCATATCCTCTATCAAAGAGCTGACATCTTTTTGAAAAAACTCTCCTTTTTGTTTTCTCATTGGTTAATTGTGTGTTGGCTGGTGATCTGGTGGCAGAGAGGGGCTCCAATTGGTCCAAAAAATGACCAGATCACTCGCTGAGCTTTTAAAATGCCAAAGTATTTATTTAGGGTTTTTCTGTCTTCATGTATCTCTGAGTCGTTATCTTCAGTTTGAGGAGCCATGTAGGCAGGAAGTGAGGCAGCAACACTGATTGATCACTGATCAGCTCTGACCTAAATGCTCAGGAATGTTCCTCCTGCACACAGAATGTGAAATTATCAGAGGCATGTTTACTCTGTCTGCAGCATGTCGCTCATGTTGTTGTTGTTGTTGTCATTAGAATGACCGCTGCATATTTCTTCACTGTTGTCATTCTGAGCCACGTTGTTCAAATGACTCAGCTGACAGCTTTAGACATGTTACTGAAGAAGCCAATACTGTGTGAGTTTTCTGCACCCTAAATGTGTTTTTTAACTCTCCACATATAAAAGTAAACAACATGAACAGCTTGAGTTGACTTTTTCTGTTGAAGCTGTAGACACTTCTCTGCCAGATATCAACTCCGTCCATCAGAGCAGAAATGATCTGTGTGTTTCCTTCTCCTCTCCAGATGCAGCCTCCTTCAGTCTGCATGGCAACCAGGCTGCAGCTCAGCTCCACACGCAGGCAGCGACTGCCCAGAGACTTTAACGCATCCACCCGATCTTTAAACATCTTGCTCACTGCAAAGCTGACAAACTCTCTTTGTACAAAAGCTTTTCAAAAGTTGCTCAATGCAGGACTTCATGGAGAAATCGACTCTTATCAGCAGGAATCTTAAACCAGAGCCCTGCAGAAACAGATGAAGCAAAAGTTTAAACACAGATATTATTCATCCTGCAGGAACACTCAGTTCTGATACTAATAAAAGTAGAAACCACACACGGTCAAACGTGTGGCTGCTGCCTTGATAACAGCTGCAGCTGAAGAAATGATGTTGCAAGTTTTTTTGTGTTAAATCAAATAAAGAACCTGAGAAACTCCTTAAATTTATTGAATTAATTTAATCTTTTCCATAAATTTCAAGTGTCTTCTTCATTTCTAAAGGCGTGGTTTTATCACGCAGCATTTTTGAAGTTAATTTCTTTATAAATCCACACATATTTAAATGACACAGTTTCTTGTTTGCCAGAGACTCCCTGACAGACATGTAGGCCTCTAAAGTGTGCTGAGCAGGTCTGCTTCTTGTTCAGTTTTAGGAAAAGATGATGATTGATTAAAAAAAAACTTTTGCATCGGTCAAGTAAGTTAATAAAAGCACTAAACTTAAATTAAGTCATGACATGTTACGTGAGCAGCTGTTTCCTGAGTGAAATCCTCATTCATCCATTCAACCCTCTCCTTACGAGGACTGTGTTGCTCTTTATTATTTATTGTTTATTGTTTATTCAGATCCCCATTAGTTGCTAGACATGGCAACAGCTCTTCCTGGGGTCCATGACATTAAAAAGAAAAGAACATACAACATACTGACTCCAGTTACAATAGTGCATTCCTGCAAAAATAAATTGAGCCAGCTTATAACACTACCAGTGTCAGGCTTGTCTCCAATTGCCACAAAGAGAAATTAAAAAATGTGAACAAAGCATACACAGGACACAAATTAGAACTGATATTGGAATTGTTTTTTTTACTCGCATATCTTTTTTAAAGCACTTTTTGAACGCCATAATAGAACTAATGTTTCAGGTAACATATTCCACAATGAAATAGCTCTATACAAGACAGATTTCTGCACAGAACAGGATCTTGCTGAAGGTAGTACAACAAAAAACTCCCTTGCTAATCAACACAATCTTAGAGTGCAAACATGGAGGGGGCAGTAAAGCCAATGACTTTGGCTATAAATGAGCAACGAAGAATTAAGTGTGCCAATCTATTTTGCATGAGTTGAAGTTTATTAATATCTTTCTTAGTGGCACCAGGCCAGACCACAGAGCAGTAGTCAAGCTGAAATAATACCAAAGCATTCGTGACCTGCTTGATTGACTGTTCATTCATCAGTATCCATCTTTTGCTCCTGTCACTATTATTACAGACACCAGATTCACATGAATATGTGCTGTAATCAGCTGCTCACGCAGGCAGATGTTTGTGAACACTATTTTCTGTGAGGTGCACAACTATGACGAGGTCTGAAGTCAGGCTCGATGTGAAGTCCCTACAAATGATTTTCTTTCTAAGAAGATGTTTTTATTTTCTAAATTTTGTTCTGTGAAAGTGATACATAAACTTTTCTGTGTGGTTGATATCACTTAGCTATTTCAGGAGGAAGCAAATATGTCTCCCACTTCTCCTCCTCCTCCTCCTCCCGCTAAGGGTCAGTTTGTTTGCTCAGCGGTTTAATGTTTAGCTCACACACACATTTTTTCTGTGAGCGGATGACTGCCTTCGCTTTCAGATCTGTAAACACACACAGACACATTTAAGCGAGCAGCTGATCAGGGAAACTTTCACAGACTGTGTGCAGAGACGTTTTCAATGTAAGAGAAGATTTACAGACTGAAGTTCTGACTGTCTGTCTGTGTGTCCAGCAGTCTGTTTGTCTGTTTGCATGAGCAGATAAACGTCCTCTTCATCTGGATTCTTCCTCAGCAGCTTCTTTCCAAACAACTGAGGGGAGATGGGACCTCGCACAGCAGGTAAGACCTGCCTCAGTTTGCTTCCTGAACATCAGACGTGTTTCAGTGCAGATCCTCAGAGGGTCGTTCTGTCTTAACATGAGAGGAGTCTTCAGGTTGTTTTGGTGATGTCATTATTTGATCACTGAGTGAGACCATATTTATTTGTGAACTGAATCTTGTTGAAGGAGCAACGCCATCATTATGTAACAAACATGCTGAGCCAGAGTCAAACAATGAACTCTGCAGTTACATTAAATTCAACCACAATGACCACAAACACACAGAGAGGCGTCTTGTTTGTTCTTCTGCTGTGACACAAACTCCTGCAGCGTCATGACAACATTTGACTGAAAAAAAACACTGCAGATTTGAAAAACTACAGAGAAGCTCTAAGAGAAACTTGCTAGTTTTAATTTTGGTTCAAACAAACAATGGTCCTCTGAGCTTTTTTAAAAACCATGAAGTCATGATGACTTTTCTCCTTCTCTCTGTGAAGATGATCTTTCAGCCACAGAAGCTTTGAAGCAGAGTGAATGTGGATGAAAGTCATGAAGCAAGAATCAGAAACAAACTGAAACATCAGCTGTCAGGATGTGACCTGACAGTCAGAAGAGAGAGATAGATCAAAACATTTTGTAATATTTATTATATTTTTTTTTGGTCCTGTTTGTGTTGGTAACCATGGCTACAAGAGGAGAGAACAGAATAAACATTATCGTTAACAGGAAGTTTTATCGCTCCGATGAGACGAAGGCCGTGACACGTTTCATCCAACAGTAAACAAGTGAACTTTATCATTTTATTATCATGTCATTATGTGGGTGTAAAAGGTCGTCTTCACTGAGTCATTGCGTGATCTTATGAAATGACCCAATTAAACGTGTGTGTGTGTGTGTGTGTGTGTGTGTGTGTGTGTGTGTGTGTGTGTGTGTGTAGATAACACACTGTGTCCACCATATATAA
>JAQFJA010003022.1:0-10287 GCA_029874485.1 Naso brachycentron | reverse complement strand
TGTAAGTATTTTTCTCAAGTAAACAATTATGACACCCTTTGGATGCCGTTTCAGTGTATTACAGACCAGTTGTTTATAACACAAATAACAAAAATCACTAGTTGTGTACGTGTGCCTGCTCATGTCCGATGCGTTAGCTAATTAACTACATTAGCATTGTTTTAAGGCTAATTTGTGCACTTCAGTGCAGCATTTCAACATATTTACATGATAATTTTCACACTTGATGGCTGTCTAAATGTTTGTATCTTGCATGGTAGGTCAGAATCTCAATCACACCACAAAAAAACAATATCTTTGGGGTGTCCATACTTTTTTCAAAGAGGACCAGATCTGATAATGTGACAATGCCCAAGGGCCAGCGGTCCCTCCTGGACATTTATTTTAACCATAAAAGGTAAAAGGTTGGCCATGTTTAGCAATTAGCATGGCCGCTTCGTAGCTTGCTTTGGTAGTATTCATTTGACTCTCAAGCCTGCATGAAGAATCATTGTTGTGAGGCTTTGAGACTCTGAGAGCTTGTCGTATGCTTTAGCGTGTTTTGACTGGTGATGTCTCTTTACATTGAATTTCCTATACACAGCAACAGCCTCTTGGCAAATTAGGCAAACACATCTGTGTCGGTTTTTACTGAAAAAATACTGTAATTTCCCCATCCCTCCTGGCAAAAGCGGTCCTCAACATCAACTTTCCTGTTTTTATCTACAGTCGCCATGGCAGAAATTAGCTGGTAGGGGTCACAGCATCGGTTGCACAGCCAGGTGAAGTTGCAGAGTGGTGCTGACACCATGAGGTGAAAAGAGAAATTGCGTTTTGAAACAGCACGATTTATTAATTCTGTTCCACAGTTCTAGTGGGATATAAATAATACACTTTAAGACAGAAGCTGCAGACCCACATAAAATCTGCCCTGTGACATAATTAACCTTTGGGCTGGACTTTGGACATGTCTGATCTATGTGATTATTTAACAGCTTAAAGAGACGTTTTTTGATTTTCGTCGTCTCGCTTAGCCAGACGTCTTTCCACACGCACTCCACAGCAAGCGAAACGCCCCCCTGGCAACGTAATGGCTGTCATGCAGATTAAATTTGAAAAGGCAACAACCAATGAGGAGGGGTCAGGAAAAATCTAATTCTTTCCCTTTGAGAATCACCCAAAGTGGAGGCAATGCCAGACCAACAGATTTTAGTCCACTCAGAGGTGTGGGCAGAGTCTCCGGTCTGGGCCCAGGCTATGTCCACAACAACTGATGAAAGTTTCTCAGCCACTGTAACTTTTAACAAGCCAACATCTGCCTCCTCTGCATATTTCAATTAATAAAAATAAGCTGAGCAGCTAAGAAAACTAATGAACAATGACTTCCCATAAAACTCAGTACTAATCAGAAACCAAATGCCCCCCCCAAAAATTATACGCTGTCACCCTCGATGAGCAGTGATTAGCTATAAAGCCTGCTCCTATGAATATCATTTCTTTCTGGCTAGACGCTTTGCATACATTTAATTATCATATTAGAATTAATTTAGATTTAAAAGTTTTGTTGGAAGTCTTTAAGCGAATAATAACGATTTTAAAAGTCATGCATTTGAATATCTGTCATTTGGGAGTCGATTTCAGTGTGATTTTTTTTCATGAGACACCATTTAGCAGGAAAAAGGAAAATTAAAACTTTCAGACTAATACCTTTTGAGTTGTGTAGAGAAGGCAAAAACTGTATGCACTCGTAATAAATCTCTGTCTGCTTTGCAGTTTCGAGTCTGCCAAGATACTGAAGCGTAACTCCTGTGGTTGAATGAACAGGCGGAAAAGCTGCTCCTGCCATTGAAAGATTTTGAGGCCTGGTGCTGCCAAGGTTCTGTGTGGAAATATGAATTATACATTATCCAATTTATTACTCATCATGGATCACTTCTGTTATTGAAATAGTGATGGTGAAGAAAAATTGCATCATCTGGGAGAATAGTTCAATTTCCGGTGGAATGACACATTTTGCCAACAGAGAAGCAGATTACAAAAGTGACAGAAAATCCTTGGGACATAACCGAGATTGAGGCTTCCAATGAAAATGCCTTTGCACTGAAGGTCATTCATTTACAGCTTGTGTCTGTAATAAATCTCAATAACCTTGCCCATATCATCACATTGCTGTCCTATAACCTGACTCGTAACAAAGTAATAAAAACAAGAGTTTCCTGTTTTCAGCTTTGCATGTTTTTATATTATCCAATGGGTTCTTACATTATTGTCATATACTTTAGTATATCCGAATAAATCAGTGATCCTAAAAGACCATTTTTGGCTCTAACTGGTTTAACGACATTGTTAACGCAGTATTTTTATGGTTATATTGTGTGTTTTGCTGCTGAATGCTGACACATTTTACTGGCGTGAAGAACATACACAAATAAAAGCTTTTACGACATAATTCCAGCTTAGAACATCAGCCACATGACATGAAGGTGCAAATGCAAAATATCACCTTTCTGTGTGTTTCATTATAGAACAGAGATAAACATATGTGCCCCCTCCGTAGCAGATACCTTTCTCACTCCACGCAAACGATCGACTCTCCATTATGCCAAGCTGATGACAGCTATGACCAAATTAGATGAAAATCTGCTGTTAGAATGCGTGCCAGGTGTTTCATTATATTCTAAATGGCTCTCATTCACTGCTAAGTGCAGTCTCTCCCAGTGAGGGCTGGTAAAGGAAAGAGATGAGGCGATTTTTCTCCATCATCTTGTCATAATAACCAGAGGAACCTGCAGGGGGGCGGAGGGGCATGAGCTGCATGCCTGCTATAACTGCCTTCTCCATGGGTGCACCGCATCAATCATGTCCATGCCCAAGAACCTCCCCGGGGTGTCGGCCATGCTGTGAGTGTGAGGAAGCATTGAAAATATTAATCTATGGGTGAAATGTAGGAAAAGGGCTTTTAGTTTAAATAGATTTTCCCTCCCCTCCTTATCTATTTATCTGTTGTAATGAATTATTATTAGAGGTCAGTAAGGTCATCAGGAAATCGATGCTCTAGTTAAATAAGATCACATTCTCTCTAAAGACCGTGAGTGATGCCTGCTGTCATTGCCGCTGTGTCTAACCAATCAGCGCCACGAGGAAAGAGTGCTGGTGATAAATGTTTCTCTCTCACTCTTTTCTTTGTGGCACACCACATACACGCAGGGCTACTTTTTTTTCGTGGTGTGCATGATTCAGTTTCAAACTTCACACACTACTTTGCATAATACTTAGGCCGAATTAATTAAGCAACATGTTCATCTCACAGATTCCAACACAAAATAAAATGTCACACAGTACAGCAGCAGCAGAGAGGATCTCACCTACAGGTAGTTACAAAGCAATGATCAATAGCAAAATGTTTATCTCGCTGGTTCACTGCTTGGCAATAGCAAAGCAAAAACAACTAAACCTGATGCAGAAGGATTTTATTCCAGCAAATACAGCCAGCCAGCTGGAAGGAAAAAAACAAAACCAAAAAACAAAACACAAAAACTGGTTTAATGTGTGTTGGAAAAGAGGGAACACATAACAAACTCCTCCGAGTGGAAACTGAACCTAGTAAGTAAGTAAGTAAAGTTTATTTATGTAGCACCTTTCACTGATAAAAATCACAAAATGCTTCACAATACATGAATAGTAAAAGACAAAGAAACACAATGGGGATACATAAAACCTTCTCAGTGCACATCATGCTGGTAACCATGAACATCAGCTACTGTTATGTCACATGGTGAGACTCCCCCCACTCTTCCCACTCCCGACAGGCCAGCTGTACAGTATGAGTCATATACTCATCATATATATGTAAGGCAATACAAGTGAAATTAGTTTCTCAGTTTCTTTCTAGCCACCATACATTGGAATCAGCTCCCGCCAGACCAAATGCACTTTGCCATCCCTTATTAATCAATAACTATAACCACAAATTTGAATAATTTCATAGTATGACACAGAGCTATGATGACAAATGTAAAGAAACGTGATATACTTACTAATTTGTCTTCATTTTCTAGGTCTTTACGAGCCTGGGCCGAGACTCCGCCTACTCCACTGAGTGGACTTGATTCTCTCAGTCTGGCGTAGCGCTTTAGGACTGTGGTTCTCCTGGCTGAAAAAGCAATTATCCAGTTTGCGCCACAGGCGGGACTAGGCTGTCTGTTGAGAAATATTTGACATTTCAAAGCCACGTTACAGGACAAGTGGTGTATTTGATATGAGTTTGAGTTGAGTTATGCCGTAAGGAGACAACGTCTGTCCTCGGCAGTGAGAGACAGAAAGCATTGCTGTAGGTCCTGCTGTCCTGTGTCTACTCATGGTGGTAATGTGATGTGATTAAAAGGGAAAAATGTTTGTCTTTTTCCACGTAGTCTTGCAATATTAGACAATCGAAGATCTACACCTACCAATCGTCTGGGGAACTCAAAATGCAAGGCAGTTGCTGGGACAGCGGTGAGAACTTCCACTGACAAAGCAAAGCCCCTTACATTTTTGAAAAGGAGATGCCTTCCCGGGAATAGTGCACTCTCCTTTTCTCCAAAGGGAAACAGACTAGAGCTATAGCAAATCACTTTATAACATGGAGAGAACTTTTTAAAATGTTGAAATGGATGCCCAGAGCAATGCTAGATTATTATTAGATTATTATTGCCAATTCACTCCATATCAGCTTTGCCACGTCCATAACATCGCAAAAGTGAGCAACAGCCTCCACATTCCACCTTGGGTAGTCCGTCTCTTGGTGTAACTCTGTAATGTCCGCTACAGCCAATGTATAGTTGGATATATATAGCCGGATGGATGAATAATGTCCTAATAAAAGATTATGTTTGTTTTCAACCAATCAAAATGTTTCGCCCCAAATGCGACAAACATCAACAAACTTTTTTTTTCTTTGGTGACAGTGACTGGGCCATCCCATAGTGCACGTGTTGCTGGTCGGACAGTGTTTACAAGCACAAGACTTAAGCAAGTCACCGCCCCCAGTATGAAGGACCGCCCTAAAGACTTAGGATTGGTTCTGCAATGCAAGAACTTTTTTAAACTCTGTGATTGTCTTCACCTAGTTCAGCAATGAAAGCTGGGGGCATGTCATCAGTCTCTAGTTAAGCAAAGCGTCTAGAGACTGACTTGTGAGTTTTCCTTTCATGATGCATGTTGTGTCAGAATCTCAATCTTAACACAACACAACATTATATGATTTTTTTGACAGCTTGTGGCTTTCAGTTGTCTTATTTATTGTCCATTATCACCACATACCGGACCAAAGTGTGGAGCGGTAATACAGTGGTGTACATTTGTTGTTGTTGTTGTTGTTGTTTTTGTTGTGAGTTGGACAAAGGTTATGTTGTAAGTAGCATGGAATTGACGTTAATATACCAACTTCCAGCCAGTTTCTGTCACTTACATAGGAGGTTCCTAATGGTTGTGTTAATACAAAAAAAAACAAAAGCAAAATTGAAAGGTGTGAAGTTCCCCAGGAACTCCCAAGTGGACAGTTCCTCTCAAAAATTTCCTAATAATGATCTGAAAAACGGGGCCGCTGGAAGTAATTTTGAGCAGGGAGTGCTGAAAGGAAGAGGGGACTGTGCGGCTTGGTGGCGAACAAATTTGGCTTTTTTAGAAAAGAAACTATGCATCTTAACATAATTTTGAACCATTACAGCTATTTTAATGTATGTGCTATACATAACCCTTTAATAATCCTACATCTTGGTCTAGTATTTTTAATGGTAGCCTACTTTTTAAAGGTATACTAGTAATAACGATAATGTTATTATTACAACCCACATCTCTATATTATTCGGAATGCCAAAGCTACATGGGAATTGCATTAAGTAGGAATGTATGTAAAGTCTCTCCATACAAATACAGTATAGGCCTACAATAATACTAATGTAACCCAGTATGTTTTGGTGCTAGAGACTCAGGTCTCCTGAGGGAAGGAAATGGGCTACAGTGTTGGGTTTTAACTTCTTTTAATAACTGGCCAAAATGGCAAACTCAGGAGTGACAACTGTCTTGTGTATTGTGTAGTAAAATAAATGTGTGTCTATTGTAAGACTGTAGTCTGTCCATATTTATTTTATTTTTTGGTGATCTTTACCCTCTATGGGACGTATGCTTCTCTGTAATTGAACAGATTTTTTTTTTGTCATAGATGAGACTCAGTGTTTGGGTAGGCTAACTCTGTGCATTTCAGAATGTTTCTCAATAAACCCAATAATATCTTATATTTTTGGGTCTTATCTTAACACATCTAAAATGTCAATATATCTAACCATATTGCTGACATCAAACAATTCTATGTGATGTTTAGAAAAAATGGTTCAGTATTGGATCTCCTCTCTCCTCTTGCTGCACTGCTGTCTGTAACGTGGCTGCTAGAAGAGGGGCTGGTTGTTAGCAGCAGCAGCAGCAGCAGCGCTACACAAGAATTTGTAAGATTTTACATTTGTAGCAAGCTAAGCTAAATGGTTAAATGGCACACAGACAGCTTTCTTTTTAGCTTGTTTGTAACAATGAACAGTTAGCTGCTGGGCTCGCGTGCTGTGCTTGTAACTGTCGAGAAACTGTAGGGAGAGATTGTCTCCTCTCATTAATAAACGTACTGGTCGGTAAAAAACAATAATGCTATTTCACGTTAAAAATCAGCATTTCTCCAACAAACACAACTCATCAGGAGGGAAAAAGAAAAAGACTGCTTAAAGAAAAGCCTGCATCTTCAAACTCTGCTCGTAAACTCCATTTGTGTGAAACAAGTGACTACGGTCGGCTGGGAGACATGGACACATGTTGCATTCACGGGCTGCTTCTCCAATTCAAGGAGAAATACATTGAAACTAGTTACATAAAACTTTATGCAAAACCAAAGTACTGCAATTTCAAAGTGTTTATTGAACCGTGGGTGGCGTACCATACTCTGGCCACTAGGGGGTGCTGCAGCCCCCCCAGCAACCCCCCCCCATACATACCTCACTGTATGCAGGCACATACTGCTGTTAATACTGATACTGCAATGAGCTAGTTCCTCATTAAAAAGCTCCAACTGCTTGCCAGGAAAGCCTCTGAAAGATGGCAAAGAAAGTGGCCCCTTCTAATTTAAAAAATGAGGAATAAACTAGCATGAAGTGGAAGAGCTGAATTAGACAACGCTACTTTTTAGCTAAGGGTATAGGACTTACTTACCCAACATAGGCATGTATTTATGAATTTTACTGGCTAACGGTAGCCAGAGGCTTCAGAGACCTGAAATGTCCTTGCCTGGTGTGTTAGTGAGCAGTATTGGTCTTTGCAGTGAGTTATAGCTGACTGACAATAATGTTACAACCTAAATGTGCATCTTGCAGTCTGGGGGCCGGATGGACTAATGCTCTTTATGTTATGCTCATGAGCTTATTACATCAAGTAACAACATTTAGTAACATTTAGCTTTAAAGTCCCAAGTCTATAAATATTTTTTCAGTCTATTTACTAATGATGCGGTGCCGGATAGTAGCAGTCTGTAATTTTTAATTCATGCTTAAAACATCAGCAGTGCTAAATTTGGAGATAAAATAAACATGCTTTAATTTGTAAGACAGAGGGGAGCATTTAGTGTCCGAGCCTGAACCAACATGATCCGGCTGGACATCTAAATCACTCAAAAAAAGCCATTATCTTGGCCACTTTCTTGCACGGATGACAGACAGGCTCAAGTAAATGCCAGTCAGGTGATTGGAACAAAAGCTTTTGATAAGCACTTTTACTCAGAATGTTCTTGCTGACTTCCCTGAAACCCACAGCAGAGGGGACCTGAGGAAAGAATCAGCTGGTAAGGAAAAGAAACATGGTTGCATGCCATCATGGCACTAAAGGCCAGAGGTGGTCATGGTCTGACCAGGGGCCAGAGTAATGTTTCTTGTTTGTCTCGTGCTCCAGCTTTGACAAGTTACAGATGGAACTGGTCAACTCTGCAGGTGTCATCTGTCACATCAGCACATGGTGGATGCAATGAACCACAGCTCAGGTCTTACCCTTTGCCTAAAAATACATCACATCAAGGTCTTACCTTGCCACCACTGGCCAAGCCAGCAGTGCTACAGCTCCTTTCCAAGAAGCAGCAGGACACATATTCAAAGTTTTAATTTTTCCCTTTCTTCTGTTTTGTTTAAGAGATTGTTTTTATTATATAAGTAGGACTAATAAATTATGCAGCTTAAATGACTTAGTTGGGACTTTGCTTTTCTTTTCTACAATTAATTAATTGTTGGCTGTTGGTTGTTGCACATTACACACACAACCACCTACACATACACTAAATTAAACAATCTTTAGTGTCATATTTTTTTCATTGTTGTAGAGTATAAACCTATTTTGAGATGGAGGAGGGATGATTTTCTTTCTTTTGTTTACTTGCATACTTTTACTCATGGGTTCGCATGATATTTTCCTTTGTTAAGATGAAAATTGCTGTTTGTTAAGAAGTTTGTGGGCCTGAAGTTCCAGGAGTTGCTTTCTCCTGCACAATCTTCTCAACATGTGTTTGTGAAAAAAACAAAAAACAAAAACAAAACTCAGACAACATGAATGAATGTTTTCCTTTTAATGCCATCTAACCAAACGTTCTAAGGACCTAGCGGACACAGTTAACATTACACAAAGATGCAAAACACATGATTCTATATCGATATGTGCTAAACAAAACAAACAAAATAATATAAGATGATATTAAGACATTAATACAAATGCTTTTACCCATTGTTGCTTAACATGAGGATTACAATGACAAACTAAAATACAAAGGAGAAATGAATTCAGTAAACCTTTGTGGAAAATGATTCACTGAATAATATTGATCTGGTATATCAAATTAAACAGAGTTAATAGGTAAAGTGTGTTAATTGAAAATTGTATCACACAAGTTGGCCCTTGGGCTGCATTTTCATGCATTTTCTTCATACGTCACGGTAATTTTCCTATTAAAAGCACATTTTCTGTGTAATCTCAATGTAGGCATCAGCAGCCCAGTGTTTAACGGGTACCTGCTGTGCCATTCTAAACAACAGCAGGAGATCTCCAGAATAAAACGAACACACGCTGACCCTTTGTCATTTGTGAAAACCCAGCTGTGTTTATCGCACTAGCCTGGATAATAATGGATGGAATTCCTTAGAGGTCACATGCAGTGTCCAAGTACAGCCAGTAGCATCAAGGAAGCTTTGCTTAGTTCTCTGCTGGCTATTCAATGACAGAGGAAACAGTATGCATTTATTTGCCCAAGGCAGCAGGGAAGTGCATGTGTATACATGTGTCAACACTCCTCTGAGATATTCTGACCACAGAACTAAGCATGTGTTATGCTCAATCTGATCCATGAAATAGAGGAGCTGCTTTGACACTGTAGCACACTTGCCGACCCTCTAGATTTTCCCGGAGACTCAGGTTTTTCACCACCCTCTCACAATGTCCTCCCCATTTCACATTTCTCCCGTATTTCTCCCGATTTATTTTATGTCATCAAACCTGTTTTAAACACAGTAATAGTACAGGGTGTATAAGCCCTTAGGCTATTTGGGCTTAATTAACTAAAGGTTTGCATGAGTAAAAATGTGCAAACTTGATATCACACTCAAACAAATGTGCAAACTGATCTCCTAAGGGTGGGCGCTGAGGATTGCATCTTTCAAATGAGCAAGATAGCGCACACTGTCGATTTAGCACCTTTCCCTTAATGAATATGCAACATGAGGCGTTTTTACCCGAGTGTGCAAAATACAGGGAGGGGAAAATACTGTACATTATTTAAGCACACGTACTGCAATTTATCAAGCACAAAAGCGATGGCAGTGACTGCACTCTGTGTCTTTATTTAATACATTTGCAAGGAAGGTGTTAAACTATCCAGCATTGCTGCTGTTAATGGGGAAATGAGGGGGCACAGGCGAAATGAAAGAATTCGTAGAGAATGCTTTTTTACCACTTTACGGCGCTGTCGTTTTAGGTGTGACAGAAGAAAAATCAACAGGCCTGCATTTCGCTATCCAGAGATGCAATTTTGGAGCTATTGGATAAGCTCACTGAGTCACTAAGGTAATTTATGTTTTATAAAATCCCTCCTCTCAAAATGAATAAAAGACATTATTTAGGATGATTTAGGATTTTTGTTATCTTAATTTATCGTAATGTAATTTTCATTAATTCATTCATTTTGAGAATGGCTCTTATCTGTTTTGCACATGAATTCTTGTAGCCAAGGGAAACACGTTCATAGCCACTGTAGCCTAA
>JAQFJA010003007.1:0-10288 GCA_029874485.1 Naso brachycentron | reverse complement strand
GAATTTATTCTGTTACACACACACACACACCAACCATGCACCTTTAGTGATATCCAAGTGTTGCCATACTGTGCACTCGGTATGTTGTTTACATATTTTAAATTAAACCCTAAAAACACACAGTTCCTCTGGTACTAAGAATGATGACTCCTAAATGTGTTTGCAGAGAGTGTCAAAAAGAAACCATGCCCTCCTAGTCAAAACCTAAAAATACTCCCTGTTTCATCAAACTTTCATCAAAGCAGAACTCTGCAAGAACAGGAGCAGGTAAATAATGCTATTAATTTAAATCCGAATACCCGTTTTGAGTGACGTGGACGTGTAGTAGCCATCACATAACTCTGCGATCATACAACTGGCAACTCAAGGACAGAAGTTCATGTGCAGTAAAAGCAGACAGTACAAGAGACATGCTCCACATAGACTTTTCATCTAGGACTGAGGGACACCACAGTATCTCAGCAGACTGAGGTGAATGTTTTGCCCCCATGGCATCCCTTTTTTTTTAGGAGAGCTTAAGACTTTATTTGTATGCTATCCCAGTTTGGTGAAGGGGAATTTCTTGCCTGTGTTGTTTATTTTCTTTTTACTGTTGATCAAAACAAATGATCTCGTGGGATGGCAAATAAACCGTGCGGCACTTTTAAAAACGCTTATATATGTCAAGTCACAAATTTCAAGCTTTTGTTACTCATCATAGTCAGGCAACCTTTTTTGTCATGGTAACAATAAACATGGTTAATGTTGTGAAACAGTTGCAGCTTGGCGAGCTTTAAGTACCACAATCAATTGGTTTGGTTAGGGAAAGATAGTTTAGGTTCAAATAAATTAACTAAGTTGATGTTTGGTTGCTCACAGTTGATGAACACCAATCTTCTGTTGGTGGTCCCATTCCACCTCTTCCATATGCAAACTTTCTGCTCTTTTGACTTTTTTTACCTCACTTTTTTTCCCCAATGATTTTCTCGTCTAAAATGACAATGCAGACCGCATTAAATTCTCCAGGAGAAGCAAAAACTGCATTTGATAACACACAAAATTACTTAGGGCATTAGTGTGTTATCAAATGCCATTTGGTGATGACCAGGCCGATCAAAACATGGTTTCATTTTCAGCCTAGCAGGTCAGTCCATGGCCATGATATGAAGGTTAACTGTTAATACTAATAATATTAATTACCAGGGTAAGTAATGATAAAGTATAAATTCAGTACTTTTACTTTCTGCTAGTTTTCACATTTTATTTCTGCTAAAAAATTCTTCACTGGCCGGCCAGAGATCAGCTATTTTAAAGGGAGGTTGTCAAGGTGTTCAAATATACAACCTGATCCAAAATTAATATGTAGAAAACAAACCTGAAACACATTCATAAATTAACTTCCAAAAAGAGATACTAAATATTTAAAAAATTCTATTTTCACTAACTGCATCAACATTGTAGTATAATGGAGTTGACTGGGCGATAAAATGATAATAGTAATCCTTAAAGCTGAGGTAGGCATTATTTGGAAATCAAGCCAGCTGTAGCATGAGAAGCAACTCTGCTGCACCCTCCTCTCCCTGTTTTTACTCCGGCTCGCATTTTATTTCGTTACTGTCGCTTTCTCTTTATATTCCAATTTGCACCAAAAATTCATGACAAGATGGAATAGTTGCAGGGAAAGCTGCAGTGAAGTAAACTGGTCCATCTCAGCTCGACTCAAGTCAGCTGACGGTGTCACCTGCAGACACGGCTCTGTGTCGACAGAGGGGAGTGTATGAGCATAAGGCACATCACCTGTTTCAACAGCCATTCGGCTCATACCTACATCACCTGTTACAAGTGCAGTGTAGAGCAGCCAATAGGAACATGTGCTCTCTGAAATCACCGTGATTGGCTGAAAATACCCTGTGGCAGTCTGCATACAGAGCATACAGAGCCAGGGAGAGGTGCAAAGGAAAAAATATGCTCATTATTATTAGGGTTGGGCTGGTGTAAAGATTTCTAAACCTGTTTGATATGAAGCCAAATATCAGACCGGACCAGTATACTGGACTTTCAACACTCAGTGTCGCACGTCTCAGCCAACTGAACTGAGTGACACAAAGTGTGTCACGATAGCTGATTAGCATTTAGCTTCTCCTGATGTCACTGATATCCAGACATTGAGACCCAAACAAATGTTGCTGTGTGTGAATGCTACATACTTTATAAAGTTTTCACACAGAATAATGTCATGAACAAAGACACGACATCGTTAAGTTTTTCAACGTTTCTGGGACTTCCACAACTGATTTAGTGCAGAAATTATGATTATACGAGCCATAGTTAATGTTAGAAAACCCCGCTTACTCCTGATGCTAACAGCTAAGCTAACTTCTTAACTGTGGCTGTGCGACACATTAACCACATTAAGCGTTCCAATGCTTCTGGAACTTCTACAAGTAATACTGCGCAGAAATGATGATTAAAGCGGCTGTGGTTTAACTCCTTCCTCCTGATGCTAGTAGCTAAACTAACTTCCCAACTGTGACTTTTCGTTTGTAGCCTAATCAAATATCATAATATTTTAATCATGTTTTCTTGTTGCTTGTTGCTGATGCAATACGAGTTGGATTTATGTGTGTCATTGGGCCGTGCTGTATTGGTACATGTTGCTGCTGCTTTAAATTTGCCAGGATCTCATATAATGACATATGCTGGTTTAGCTGATCTGTCCAAATTAAACCTGTAGGACACCGGACTGGACTGGTAAAACTGGACATTGACCCAAACCTTATTGTTATGGAATTTTTGCGCGATGACACCAAAGATAAACTGCCTACCCTAACTTTACCCATGTTAATATCTGTGAATGAAATCCCAGAGAATGAGTAGTTTATTCATATATTATCTAGCCTATATATGTTACAGATTTTCTAAAATTTTTACATTTTTTTTGCAATTTTCTGCAGTTGTAAGTAATGAGACTTAAAAGTATACTCTGATCCACTCTGATTTCTATGTTGACACATGTGGAATGTTCATTATTTGTACATTAAGCATTCAGATTCTGTAGGATCTGCTCGCTGTTTGGGATGGTAACCTCAGCATGGTGACTGTAAACCCTGTTCTCTACATCAAGCTGTAGTGAAGGATTGGGGTGGTGGCTCCGTCCTCTCTCACTCTCTCTGTGGCTGCGGCTGATTGTACTGCTGCAGGAGGAGGGCTGACTGCTCGCCCTTACATAACAACATGTACAAATTCACCCAGAGAGAGAAAGTGGAGGGTGGGGGTAGTGGGGTGAGACGGCTCAGAGAGCAAAAGACTGAGGGAGAAATCGAAAAGACTCTTGGGAATAAAGACAGAGAGAGAGAGAGAGAGAGAGAGTGTACGAGAGATAGGGCAAAGAATAAAAAATAATTGCAACCTTCATCCTCTATATTATAATGGTCTACAGCTGTTTAGTTGGTACAAGTGGTCTAAATCGTCAGCAGGCTGTCCATGAATTGACATTTCTATCCATCTCTTACAAAAATGAGTTTGAGTCATGAGTTGGACTTTTTCCACTAAAACTGAAAAAAGCTGCTGTGCTTTTTTCCACTCTCAGGTCCGTCTGATTCTGAAGCAGTCAGTTCACTAAACCCACACTAAAAACGTGGCCAGAGACCACCGCTGCACTGCACTGTTCCGAGGACAAATTCCTATCACTGAAGTTGCAATAGCTGAAGCAGCAGGTGGTGTCGACTGATGCTCTTTTTATCCTGTGTTTGTCTATCCAGTCAACTGATGCAGCATCCAGACACATTATGAAGTCGACAAAAAGATGAAGCATGTCATATTTCTTCCCTTCTCTTGCCTACATCATCACATTCTGCACTACCTCTACTTCTGTGACACTGGCCTTGAAAAGAAATTCCCTTACTTTTAAAGCTTATTTTTACATATTGTGTTATTATTTTTCTTTTATAAATGACAAGCATGGCACAAGAAGTTTTAGTATTGGTCCAGTAGGTCGCCTGGAAGCCATGAAATGGGCTGCGATGGCTGCAACATAATCTTTGGGGGCAAATGATCAGTGAAAATATGTCGACCAAAAGTCATTAAGGTCATTATTAGGGCCCACTTTCAAAATGCTGGAATTTACCTTAGTGTACTATTATAATCATTTTCAGGTCTTTCATTTTGATTTTTGACTCCTATAGAGCAGCTAAACACAACTGACTGAACAGTAAAGTCTGTAGATCTCGTCTGTAGACTTGCACCCTCTCTTCTTTCTATTTTCTGCATTCTCTCAAAACGGTCTGTGACAGTTAATTACTGGTCCCTGTTTCCCTCATGTGCCCTTCCGGACTCCACTGTACTAACAACCCCTTCACTGACACACACAAAAAAAACCAGCTAAGACACTGATAAAATGTTACTTGCAGCTCACGCTTCTCACTCTTCAACAAGACAAAGCAATGTGTGGTCCTTTAACAGCAGTTTAGCTATTAATCCAGCTCATATGCTCATGTTGTGAAAGTAAATAAATCCACAAAAAACAGGAGCACTATCAACTTCTGCCTGGTGCTCGCCTCTTCAGGAAAGTTAAACAAAGTTAACTGTCCAATCACCCGAAAAAACAAACACTCAACAACTAACACTCTACTGGAGCCATCTTGAACAAAGTGCTGACAGTCATCCATGAAGCAGAGAGCAGAGCACAGCAGTGTCTGAGCAGAGCGAAGGAGAGGGCAGGCAAAGCGCTGTGTGCACAAGCTGGCATGCCCATACAAGGAATTCCAGCATTAACGTCACTGGAAAACACTGTTAATAAAACACTGCGTGCAGAGCCAACTGAAGCAGCCTGCAGGGCTCACCTCTGAATGCATGAACCTCATTATTTGATGCTGTAGCATTGTTGAACACAAGTATCCGACATTGTAACAACATTTATAAGTCAGAAAAGACAACAAGCATAATAGTTCTCCTTTAAAGCATGTTTTCTGCTCTTGTCAGTTCCATTCATAACACATTAACATGGTGAAGTGACAGAGTAATGAAGTTTGATTTCATGTCAGTGCAACCCTTTGATTATCACCCTCAGGTCAGGTGCATTTAGTTCAGGCACCTTGTCAAGAAAATAAGAGTTTAAGCTCAGTGTTGCTCAATTGCTGTTGTGTAATTGAGGTCTTACAAATGTGTAGAATACATTTTCTTTCTCTTCAAACTTTTGGAAAATATATTAGAAAATATTTTGTGTTTTAAATCCAGCAATACATATATCCATGTTCTAGTTTGCAGTCTTTCTCTCACTGCCTTTGTATATCCCAACTTTAACACCAGAGACCAACATGTTCTTGTCTCCTGCAGATATTTGATGCAGATTCTTCTAACCTTGTCAATGATTTTTCCTTAAAGTTGCAGTTGGTAACTTTTGCTAACAAGCTAACATTAGCTATAGCAGAAGACTTGTTGGGAAGCAACTCCGCGGCAACTGTTGTCACCAGCTCGTGCTTTATTTCGTTTGTTGTTGCTCTCTCTTTTAAGTCCAGTTTGAACTGAGACCAAACAGTTGCAGGGGAAGTTGCAGTGAAGTAAACTGGTCTGTCTCAGCTCGAGCTCGAGCCGACTGACTTTGTGGCTTGCAGATGCTCTGTTGTTGGCAGAGGCGAATCAGAGCGTAAGGCACAAACAGCTGATCAGCTTGTACTAACGTTACCTGTTGCTAAGAGTCGCAGCATAGACTGGCCAATCAGGATAGACAATACAGAGAGTGTCAAGGATTGGGCAAATTGTATTGGGGGTAACAGGATTTTTATCAGTCCTGAATACACACGCACAGGAAAACAAAGAGACCTCGCCATACTCCCAGACCATGTCACCTAGTAACATGGGTATCAGGACATTTCTTCCAAATAGAACACACATAGCCTACAAAAAAAAAGTTATTGATGTTTACCCCATAGTTACCCCAAACCTGATCACACCTTCACCACAGAACTGTCAATTTTATGGATTAGGCATGCTTGTGTCAAACAGCCATCAAAGCAAAACACCAGACTTTCTGTACTGTATAACTCAGTGTAGATTTCCCTGTAATAACTCCTGTGTGTGAGGTGCACAGCTATCATTGCACTGAGGATAGCAGAAGCCCACTAGTCAACAAACAATAAGTGCTACTGTTTCACTGAGCTTCCTTGGCAATCTTTTTTATATTATTATCCCAAGCAGTCACAACTATAGGATTGAAATTCAAGGTGGCCAAGTCCTGGGAATAAAAGATCAACATATGAGGCTTGTGTCAGAGACGAGCAATATTCTCCCCTCTCTCAGCCTCTCACAAAGCATTCAACCAGTCCAGTCGAGCTGCTCAGTGGCCACTTGTAAGAAGCAATGGTTGTATTGGGAAGCTTCCAGGTTGGAATGTGTATGAGTGATGAACAAATGTTGCATCATTTCCATCTGTCAGAATGTATCATCATCCACATGTTACATTGTCATTTCAGTAATTAAGCTGACACTGTTATTCAGAGCGACTTGCAGCGAGTGCAACAGTAGAACGCGCTTTCATTATAATATCACTGAAGATTACACAAAGCTAAAAAGCAGAGAGTGCAAAAGTCAGTGTGTTAGTGCATTTATAACAATTATGTGATCATGCAGCTCTTAAAAGTGGAAGTCAGAAAACAATAAGAATGGAAGAAATATTTGTTTAAATGGTCACAGTCACACATAATTACAGAACTGACGCAGCAAAGATGACTGAGGGATCAAACACGCTGTACGTAATTATTCATCACCCCAGCTAGAAAAAATTGAGAAATGCTCAGAAAGCCTTTAAGGGCAACAGCCGAAGCTTTAGGGATTTTGGTGAAGCTAGATGATATCCCAAAACTGTATTTTCTGATTCTGGCAAATGATCAGGGTTGCCAGGTCTCTGTGACAAAACCAGCACAATGGCCAATCAAAACTAGCCTAGAACGAGCCCAACAGCCAAAAAAACAGCCCAAAAACTAGTCCAATGCCAGAATTCAAAATAAGCCCATAAAACCTCTGCCACACCATACATACTGCCTTTCAAGTCCACTAGCATTGCTACCATTGTCAAATGTATTGCAGTATTTACAAAATAACACCATAAATAGTCAGTATACCAGCACTGAATGCAGTTTTCCCCACAGCTGTTTAATCTATTTCTTAGTCACTTCAGTAGATAAATGGGCTTTATAGCACGGCACATAAGATATATCTCTGTAAAATAATCACTAAAGCACAACTAACCTGTCGCTTGGTCCCTTTCAGTCTATGTTTTCTTTGTGTCTTCCTCCCTGCCTGGACAACATAAATGTTTTGTTTTTACTTATATGCATTTATTTCATGCAGCTGGTTTCATGGTGCTGCCGCTAATGAGTGTGCCTGAGCAGGCGGGGGCGGGACAGCGGCGCTGCCTGTGTATGCATGTATGTGTGTGCCTGCATAGTGGGTATGTGTGTACTGTGTGTACATGTGTATTTTTTCATGTGACATATTCATTGTTTACCTGTTTATCTGCTTGGATTTGAGCATTAACAAAGTAGTTTATTTATTATATGGATTTTTAATATTCATTTACTTAACATTAAAAATATGTCCACTCATCCCGTGGAAAAAAAACACCAAGACCTTTTGTACCCCACTTTTGGATGTTGGTGTAATAAAGTGGTAATAAAGTGGTAATAAAGTTAACTGAGACAGAAATGAATTACATCACTCCATATCAGGCCAGGGTGGCAGAAGCACACTGAAGAGCACCGGAGTGCTGCGGGGCCCATGATAACCAGCAGGGCGAAGAGCAGTGATCAGTTCAGCATTTTGTACTTCTTTATGTGCAACGAGCAATTCTGGCAAGAAAACCAACTGTCACTGAGCCACTGCTGTCTATCAGCTCCCCCAGTCAATGACATTACCTGCAGCATTACCTGCAGCATCGCAGCAGAAATGAATGAGAGTCTCAGTTTGCGCAATTACGCACAAAGCACGCGGAGTAATCATGTTCCCCGTTAATCCGGAGCTTCATTACTGTCTTCAGAACCTAAAAGTTTAATTCTGTTTTCTCTGAGAGTTTCCTCTGTCCTGTTAACTTTATATCTACAGTTTTAATTTTGCTGCTAAATGGTGTCACCATAATTGCTGCTGAGGTGCTACTGCACACATGGAAAAGTTTAAAGTACTATAAGCAACCTCTTAGATTGTAAAAGTTTATGGTAAAAAAAACCCACTGTATACAATTCAGGCTTCATTTGTACCGGATCCTGCCTTCCTGTTAAAGTTAGCCTATTCCAAAACGCTTGTTTTTCTATTTTGAATTACTTTAAAATGATTTTAGAGGGGGTAATGATGTAATGAATTTTGTGGGTTTTACATGAGCTATGCTGCAAGGGTAAATAGGCCTACTCTCTGGAGTCTAAATTAATATCAAAGATCATTACAGAATGCACTACAAACTGTAAACAGCCGTTACTACGTGCCTCCATTGTTGATTGTGATGACTATGTCATTCAGCTGGGCATCCCCCCACTTCAAAACTCTTTCCGGCGCCACTACCTCTTACACTTGTTCACTTGTGGTAATTGACAGCCTGTTCTCATTCCCAGTGCATCAGATACTGATGCTTTGTTATGCCCCTTGGCGTCTTGATTTAGGTGCAGAAGGTACCCTTTAGCTTCTGTAAGAAAAGCACCGGGGATCCATTGAAGTCAGATGTGAACCAATCTGTGTCAATATCTGATGGTCATAGCAACTTCTCCACTGCACATAGTATCAAGAGTCATAAAGTGGCTTTAGGGATGGTCGTCCAGGAATATTGGAAGGTCACACACTTGACTTTGCTCAGGCAACCAGAGCTCAAGACTTTTTGTAACCAACCACGTGTAGCTGTTTTCTTGAGCCAAACCCAGTATTTTTTTCCCTAAACCTAAACAAGTACTTCTGGTGCCTAAACCTTACCAAATTGTGACCCTTTCACAACATAAATCACATATGTAGGAAGAACAATTGTCATAAAGGCTTACCGTGGCAGGTTTGCTTTGCGTGCCAGATAGAGATGCAAAAGACTGCCTAATGTGTCTGTCTGAGATGCCAAAGGGCATGAAAAAGCTGTCATATTCAAGGGGTAGGGATGAAAACGGGTTTGAATTGTTGGGTCTCTGGAAGTGTGGTCTTGAGCTGCTCTGTGAAAAGTGTCATGAAATCACTTTTGTTGTAATTTGGTGCTAAATAAATCAAACTAACTATTGTTTACAGTGTGATTGCAACCTGACTTTTAAATTTTACAAAAACACATTTCAGTTCATCTTTACAAACAGAAATCGGCATATGAGCACATTTAAATTTTGATGAAAGCTTTAGCTTCATTGTCTTCAGTTAATAGCTGGGTGATGAGAATGAATTTGGGCCATCGCTTTCCCGTTAATTCACAAAAGCCTGCTAAAATTGAATTGGTTGGTACTCCTGCCTCTGATACCAAGGTTGTCTCTTGCCTACTGATACTGCATTTATATGCAGATATCCACTGAAGGAAATTAAGTATATTATCACTCAAACCTAATTGAGCAAGATCATGCAACAATTGGGGTCAATTAAAGCCAAATCTCTGGTTGTTACTGTCTAGTCAGTCAGGGTCATGTTTGGTGTATTACTCAACTGTAAGGTTATGCTTCTTGCTGAAAGTCAAACACTAAAAATTTGTGCAAGTTGTTGTGCAAGTTGGTAGAAACAGTGTAAGAGTGTAAGCGTACCTCAAACAGCAATTTCTGTATACAAACAAACAAGTACTCAATTCACCCTTCGCTAAGCTCCGCCCTCTAACGCAAACAGGCCAATCAGAGCACAGCATTTTGCCAGCTCTGACTGAGGTCTGACAACTACACGGCTGTGCTCCACTGAATCTTTTCAGCTCTTCGTCATCTTCAGGCTGGTTCTGTGGATTTTGAGCTCATCGTGGTTAAACGTTGAGTCTGAAGCACTTTTAAAAGTGATTCTTGTCATTCAATGAGATTTGAAGGAGATTTATATTCTTTGATTTTCCAAAATCAAACGCTGAAAAGAGTCATGTTATGCTCTGGGCAACACTGTTCAGATGTCCTTGTTCCCTGTTGAACCCCTCACAGTTTGAAAAGTACAGCTAACGTTACGTCTGCCTCATTAACCCTTCAGTATATATTGAGTCCATGTTACGTTCTTATTAGTTGATATTAGCTGGTTAATTTGAGTTACTTATAGCTATTAAGAGAGTTAGCAAGCCTGGCCAGCTAAGCTAAAGTCTATGGCTGCAGTCTGGAAACAGCAGCTCTCAACAGTTTGCAGT
>JAQFJA010003002.1:0-10289 GCA_029874485.1 Naso brachycentron | reverse complement strand
AACATCTTTCACTGTACAACAGTGACAACAGACAGATCGAGACATCAAATGACTTAATAATCTGTTAGTCAGAACCACTGCTACATCCAGAGGCAGCCGTGCAGCATAATTGATCATTTCCTTATTATTTATCCTATGGAAAGGGAATCATAAGCAAGTTTAGAGATGTTGAAGCATATCAAATATGATTAGCTAGTACTGACCTGTGCAAATCAAGTGCACTATCACACTAACAGGATGTGACATAAAATCTGTACCAGTAATCTACTTTGAGGTCCAGTGAGTACAGTATTCCTCCTAGAGCAGCTTCCTCTGCAGAACATGAGCAGTGAGTGCTGAGTGACCTATATTCCTCTTTTCCAAGCTGAAAACGCTACGCGAGAGGTAAGGGAGGCTGACAGTGAGCCAAGAACACAGACCTGAGCGAGGGGGGAGGGGCTGTAGGATGCCTCCTGCGTGCCTCATGCATTTATTAATCCATTCAACATCCAGAACATAACTGACTACATTATCTTTGAAGGAAAAGGAGGCAACGTTGACTCCATCTGAAAGACATTGATTTCCTCTCAGTATTCATGCTTTGTGTTTGTGTTGAAGGGTTTGTGTACTGGACGCTGGTCTGATATTTTAGAATAATTCAGTCTTCCAGCTTTCTGTTCAAGCATTTCTCGACAGCTTTGACTTCAAGGTCCACATGTGAAGCTGTCAGTAAAAGATGTCATTTCATTTTTTTTTTTTATTTGCACTAAGATTTGTGGTAATACCTCTAGTTATGTGTGTGCCTGTTGAGTCTCAGCATTTTTAACAGTAACAGGGATGTAACGACATCAAAAACTCACAAAATAATACCTCGGTGACAAGTCGAAGGTACGGGATTTTCTGCAACATTTCGAATAAAGAAGACAAATGAACTCCCGGAAAAGTGCCTCTTTTTAATATCCGATTTGGTTGTAAATGTTGTTTCCTAGAAGTTCCGTCTTTTTGGCCGTTCCATGAGCTAAACAAGCATCTTTCTTTGTTGGCTGGACTGCAGCAGCGAGGCCAGCCCTACAAACGCGTTTTGGGGTGGAGTGGGGCGGCTACAGTCGTTACTCTTTCCTCACTGGTTGTCACCCTTTCAAAATTAATCCGCGCTTGCAGTCATTACACTGAGGCGTTTCGCCTTCTGTGGAGTGCATGTGGAGAGAAGACTCGCCAAGTGAAACAACCAAAATCCAAAAATGTCTTCACAAGCTGTTGAATAATCACGCTGATGTTGTTATACTGTGTTGTGGTTGAGATTCTGACCCATCGTGCATCATGGAAAGAGATTAACGTTTTTTGCTTGAAATCAAATCACATGATCACCGTGAGTAGACGGGGGACCTACGGCGGTACTTCCTGCTTCTTGCTTCTGAGGACAGACACTGTCGCCTGTCGCTGGCAAGAACATCGGTACAGACAGACGACTGACGGCTGCTTCCCCACATGTAGCTTCAAACTCATATCAAAGACACCACATACTACCACATAACCGTTTTTTGGACCTGTAATGCGGCTTTGTGGGTGAAAATGTTGGATATGTCTCGTCCATGTTGAACATCTTTTACTCTCTACTTTTAGGAATACTTAATGTTAGGCTAAATGTATTTAATCAGAGCTGTTCACGTCGTCATTTTTACAGTTATTTGTTGTTTCACTTGCCTAAGAACAAGGAGGCCGTGGGTTCGATACCCAGCTGTGGTAGGACCTTTCTGTGTGGGGTTTCTATGTTCTCTCCGTGTCTGCATGGGTTCTCTCTCTGTGAATGTGAACGTGAATCAGGATTGTCAAGTCTGAAAAACTCACACAATGGCCAATCAAAACCAGCCTAAACTTCGCCTAACAGCCAATAAAACCAGCCCAAAGTCAGAATTCAAAATAAGCTCTTAAAACCTCTGCCACATTGTATTTACTGCCTTTAAAGTTCAACAGCATTGTCAAATGTATTGCAATATTTATAAAATAACACCATAAATGGTCCGTATAGCAGCACTGAAGGCAGTTTTCTCCCCTCAGTTGTTTAATCTAGTTTTTAAATTGCTATAGTTAATTAATGTTCTGTATAGCGCAGAACATCAAATATAGATCTGTGAAAGTGTGAAACGATTCACAACTAATCCGTCGCTCGCTCCCTTTCAGTCCCTGAATTTTCTCTGTGTCTTCCTTCCTGCTTGAACAACATCAATTGTTTTACTTGTGCGTGTGCAGGCACTGCCTATGTGTGTGTATGTGTGTGTGCTGACAAAGGGGGTCAGTGTGTGTCTGTGTGTGCATGTGTATTTGGTCATGTGACGTGTTCTTTATGTACCTGTTTTCTGTGTGTCAATTTGGTTGGATTTAAACATGAACAAAACAGTTTATTTGTGATATTTATTTTACTGTTCATTTGCTAAACATGCATAATCGGCCCACTCAACCGGGAATTTCACAGGAAGACGTCAGACCTGGCAACCCTGGCAGTGAATGATTGTCGCTGTATGTCAGCCCTGTGATGAAGTGAAGACTTGTCCAGGTTGAACCCTGCAAAGGATAGGTGGTAATGATGATGAATGAATGAATGAGACTTCATTAAAGTAACACATGTAATTTAATATATTACTCAACATAATTTTACTTAATAATATTATGATATGCATGTATGAATTCATATGTAACATTTTCTCTTTCTTCATCTGTTCTCGAATACAAAGAGTGTAGGCAGAGTTGAACTGAGGCTGTTTTGGACTGCTGGTCGTAAAATAAGGCTACACATTAGATATTTCATCACCTTGGGCTCTGCAAAATTGTTCATCAAGGAAACACTTCACAGTTTGATTACAGTGAAAAGTAAATGGAGTGATCCATATTCTGATACAACTGGCAAATTAAAATGAGTTGAACTGATCAAAAAAGTGAACCTCTTATAATTTCTCTTAGTTATTAGATCAAAAATGCTACTAAATGTGACAATATAGCGTTTTATTTTGTAGGAGTCTTTTATTAGCTCGGCCATTTTCAGTAGAACTGATAACAATAGTTATTACAGTGTTCAGCTAACAAAAGTAAAAGGCTGGAAAAGAATATTAGCATGATATAAAAATGCACTGATATCATTATTGGCACAAAGATAACATCTTTTTTTTGAAGCTGTAGGTGAAAAGTTTCATTAATACTCTCAGATTAAGAAAAATGACCTCAAAAGTCATGAATGCTGTTGTGGACTTGTGAACTGAATGTCTTTTAATGTCGCTTTGTCATGTTCCAAATTCCCCATTTCCAATAAGGTTAAAAGTGATGACTACACTGATGGGTTAAAGCTAAATAAAACCTCTATCTTTGTAAGGAAAGGAAAGCAAGGAAGTAAGGAAAAAAGAAAGGAAAGGGAAGGAGAAGAAAGGATGTCAGATAGCCAGGACAGAAATAGTCCTAAAGCCAGCAGGGAAGGAATGCTCAGGACCATCTGTGGGGAATAATTCTCGTAGTGATTTCTGGCAAGGTGTGCACCTCTAGTGCAAGAGAATATGTGATGTCCTCGCAGCAGTGGACACTTCATGTTTGCTGTCATACATTTCATAAAACCTCCAAAGACAAAAAGAGGGATGACAAAGTAAAGCATTAATAATAATAATTGTTTTAATTTAAAATTTAATTAAAAAATTCAAATGTTCTGAATCTAGCTGATACTGTTTTTCAGCACAGAAGAATCAAAATTAGATGACAAATTAAGGTCAAAGAACGCACAGTAAGAGATCAAACAAGAAGGAATAAACCAAACTAAAGGTTGTTGTGAACTTTTACTCTGTGTGACTGAGAACAAGTGAATTCTGTTCCAGTTTAAGTGGGAGGATTGTACCAAGGTTCATTAGAAAGGTGTGTACAGCGTAAAGAGATTACCGGGCACTGAGTGTTTTTACACGTCAGGGTGAGTGGGTTACTCTGAAATGAGCTCCGGCATGTGAGGTGAGCCAGTGGAAAGAAACCAGGGCTGGTGTAAATCAGAGAGAATTTTCTTTTTGTGCGTCCATGGGGTCAGCAGGTTTAAAGACCTTTACACATCGGGTGTGTAACGAATAAACAACACGAAAATGCAATTTGTTCATCAGGGAAATGTTCGAATCAAAACTCTTCACCCCAGCAGCGACATGAAATTGCGACAAACACGGGAATACACATTTGTGAAGGAGTTTTAACAGCTCAGTCCACAGAGGGAAAAATGGACGCATGTCACAAATACTGATTATAAGAGTGAAGTGAACAAATCATACCACATGCTTCAGTAAACTGGTTGAAACTCATAAGTTTTCCATTTTTACCCACAATATCATTTATAAACGAAACACCATGATCAAAAACATTTTTCCGAAATATTGGTTTTCTCTCTATTAATATGTTAGAATTAAGCCATATTATTTGCTGTTAAATTTCCTCCGACTTTCAGGATGGTGAAATTGAAAATTCAACCAGCATTTAATTGCTTCCTTTAAAAACATGGAAACACTTTCAATCACATTGTCCATACAATATGTATGAACCTGCTGAATTTGTAGAAAAGGGTGTAATCTTTTTTGGAATAATGGATGCAAGCTCTCTAGGATCCTACAAGAATACCAGTCTTCATTCAAATAGAGTTTTTGAACAAAGGAAACCTTCAGAGAAAAACATGAAGCCTCTAAATTTAGTCATTTGAACTCTCCATTTTCATAACTATTACAGAGAACCCCTCTTGTAATTTTTTCTGGTTTGCTACTCCAAAGAAATTCACAAATTTATTGTTCATAGGACCTAAAAAGGAGTCTGATGGGGTTGGGAGTGACGTAAAAAGGTAAACAAACTCTGGTGCAACCAAGAAATTTAGTAGGGAGACTTTTCCATAAAGAGTTCATGTTTTTCCCTGCCAGGGTTGTAAAATCTTATCCATCCTTTTGTCCAAGAATTTTACATTTATCATAATTTAATATTAATACCGAGTACATAGAGAAAAGTTCCAAAAGTTCAATTAGAGTTTTCAAACAAGAATAATTAGGTTTCAGGAGGAAACTAGTATCATCTGCGTACATCAAAATTTTTGTTTGCATGCCTCCAACTTCAAGTCCCTTTGTGCAATCATTAGGTCTCACAATGATAGCTAGTATTTCTATGGCTATTATGAAAAGGTATGGTGATAAAGCGCAGCCTTGCTTTACACCTCTTCTCAGGGGCACAGACTTAGAGAGATAGCCATCTTACAGCTTGTGTCTCCATATAAAATTTTAATCCAGTTAATCAAAGATTAACTAGACTTTTGATAATAACGTCTAACCAAACCTTGTCAAAGGCTTTTTCCAAATCAGCAATAAATATCAGCCCCTCTTTTTTATTCACTTCATAATTTTCAATAATTTCTAACATCTGTCTAATGTTATTGCCAGTATAGCAACCCTGCAAAAATCCAAATTGATCTTGATGGATTATTCTTATTAGCACCCTTTTCAATCTGTGAGCTATACATTTAGCAAGTATCTTAGCATCATAGCTTTGGAGAGTAATTGGTCTCCAATTCTTAAGGTTAACTGGGTCCTTAAATTGACCATCAGGTTCCTGCTTAAGCAACAATGACATTAAACCTTCTCTCTGGGAGTCTGACATATAGCCAACACTATAAGAATAATTAACCGTTGATTTTCCCTCAAATTGTGTAGTTCATTTTGTTTATTTTGTAATTCCTGTGACTGTTGCAGAGAAGCCTCGGGACAGTTGTAAATATTTACAACCAACTGCTCAATGTCCTCTACCAATGCTTGTTCTCTGGAATTTATTTTTTCTTTTTCCATGAAGAGCAAGCAATTGCATATCCTCTAAAACTACACTTGAGTGCTTCCCAGACTATTATTGGGTTACTTGTATCAATATTATCAGCAAAAAAATCATCAATAAATTTCTTAGTCTTCTCAACAAATTCAGCATCTTGCAAAAGACTCCATGCACAGTTTGGATAAATGATAGATTTAACCCCATGGATTTGTGATCAGACCGTAATTTATCCCCCATTGATACACCAGTTACTTTAGAAATTAGAGAGAATGAAATTTGAAAATAATCAATTCTGCTAGCTTGATTTTGCCTTCTCCAAGTATATCTTATCAAATTTGGATTTTTAAATCTCCAAATATCCACCAAATCTAAAACATCTATTAGATTATTGATCTTGCTGAGGGCATATGGGTGAGTGTTACTCGTAGAATTACCTTTTCGATCCATTGCACTATTTAAAGCTATATTAAAATCCCCCACCACTATAACTTTACCTTCTGTGTCTTGCAATTTATTAATGATCGCATCAAAAAGAGTTGGATCATCTATATTAGGTCCATATAGGTTCATAATACACAACTTTTCTTCCTGAACTCTTAAATTTAACAAAATCCATCTTCCAGCAAAATCTGTGCTCACAGAACACAACTCAAAATCAAAATTCTTCTTAAAAAGACGCTACACCTTTTGAATTTCTCTGGCTATGTGATAAACAGACTGGACCATCCCACTCCTTTCTCCAGCTTACTTCATCAGTTTGAATTGAGTGCGTTTCTTGCAGGCAAAAGATAGTTTGTTTTTCTCCATAAGCCATGAAAAAAAATACTACGTCTTTTTTCATAAGCTGCTGGACCATTACAATTATAACTAATAATTTCCTATTTCTTCATTAACCATTTTTATTCATAATAATAATAATAAAAGAAAAAAAAAAGAAAAGTTTGACCATTATCATTAAGCCTGTTGCACCTGTGCGTAATATCAAACACAAAAACATGTACACAAAACTAAACATGAAATACATAATATGATAAAAACTGAGTAAACTGTCGTCCCAGCAGCAACTAAGGCTCCATATATTTCTTCCAGTGCAGTCTTGAACATACCTGTTGTTAAGATGATTGCCAGGATAAACAGTTTATTCAGTCACATCTCAGGTAGCAGGTGATCAGCGACATCATTTCTTTCTGGCTTCTCCGCACTGATGACCTGGCTGCAGCCAGCTATTAACTGTTGTTTCTGTATAGCTCCCAGTTAACGTAAAGTTTATCCACCACAAGTTGTACTTTTTGCCCTTTCCATCTTAAAGCATTCATAACTGGGATGAGCTTACGCCGTTTACTCATATAAAAATGTGTACCTTTCAGTTTCTTGCTGAGGCTCAGTATTTGATCTTTAGCTTTGGAGGTGGTGAATCTTACAACCAGGGGTCTGGATTTACCTGGTCCTTTGCATTGCCCGCGCCGGTGAACTCTCTCCAGCTGTCCTTTGCAGAAGATCAGCGGGTGCTTCTGTATCTCTTGCTAAACGGCATCAAGGTAGACTGAAAGCCAGAGAGTAATGAAAGATCAAAGAAAAAAACAAGTTTAAACATCTCTCTATATAAAACATGTATCTCTGTCTGTCTTTCTGTTTGTATGTTTGTCTTTGTGCATCAAGCATCCAGTCTGATTGATTGATTAAATGAAACTTTTATTTGTCCCTGTAGGGAGATTCAGGTGTCCAAACATCAACATTTAGAAGGGAGAGAACAGGAAAGATAAAGGCAATAATTAGAATGGACAATATATTAAAAATAAGAGCAGTTAGTGGTTAAAAACAATAAAAACAAGGATAAATACACCAGTGCAAGTCTGTATGAAAAGTGCCAGGTCCATGATTAAAGTGCATAGTTGATGTGCAAAGTGCAGTGGGTTAAAGTGCAAAGTGACGGGGGACCCGGTCTGCGCCACTGAGCCTGTAAGGGTTGGTTGGTCAAACCTGTGGAAAAAGTGGTTTAACTCATTTGCCTGCTCTGGGGTCCCCTCAGTGGCAACACCTTTATTTTTTTAACCCCCCCAACACACACACACTTCCTTTGAGCTGTGGGCCATACCCACCAGGTAGATTACTGGGGAAACAAGGAAGTGCTTTGTCAATTTGTGAAAGTTGTTTGGATCAGCAGCCCTCAAGAAATACAATAAATAAATGAATAAATAAATAAAAATCATTAAAAAAAATCACAAATTAAGTTGATTTTCTTCTTCGTCTTCTTCTTCCCTTGGAGTCAAGAGCAAAAACACAGACAGCGTACCATTGCAACCCATATTGTGGTCAAAGGCAGGACTGCAATTGTGGAGATTATCTTTCTGTTACTTGAAAAGGTAATAATATTAAGATTGGGGAGCTGCTCATCTGTTTTTCTTTGATAATTTTAAAAGTTATTGTCATAAAAAGTCAAGAGAGAGGGCGAGTTAGCGACAGAGAGACACCACTGGTGAGGAGAGAGCGGTGAAAAGCTTGAATAAAAAAACACATTATTTTTTGTTTTACAGCAGTTAAAAGATAGTTCAGAAGTTGTCAAAAAAGCATAGTGTTGACTGAGAAATTGTGTGAATGAATGATATTTGACAGAGCTGCAAGCAAGTAGGTCAAGCAATCAGCCCGCTCTGAAACATGTTTTGAACAGGCACTGCAGTAATAATTTTAAACTCAAGGAACTGGAAAAAAAGACATGTTTAACACATTTAAAGTTCGGTCTTCAGATGCAAATGAAAGGCATCAGCATACTCAGCCTGTCCAATGGCCTCTGGCAGGTTATTCCACATTGGTGGAGCCACTACAGAAAAAGTCCTGTCCCTGGCCTCTTTTTCTCTGCGTAAGAGAACTTGCCATAGTGGGAGGATCTGAGTGGTTTGGTGGTACTGTAAGGGATGAAAAGCCCTTAGATGTATTTCGTGGCAAGACAATTACGCGGAAAACAAAATATGTAGATGGTACATGCAAAGGATTACAAAATATCTGCAAAAAGAAAAATACTCCATACAGAAAATTTATCAAGGATACAAGTAAGGAAGCAGAAAAGAAATACAAGACATAAAAAAAACTAATTAATATTATGAAGATTTGTAAGAAGGAATACCATAATAACATATTAAATAACAATAAGAATTTAAGATGCAAGCAGCATTGAACAGGCCCTCACACCCCTGAACACGTCGGGGAGGTCGGCAGTTGGGCTAAAAGCACGTTGTAGCAGTGAGCACTGTCTATAACACAACGACTTCATGAGACTGACACAATAACTTTAATAACAGGCTTACATCCTGTTCCCAGTAGGGGGCACAATGTGCGTGAGCTGTGGTTGGCATGTCAGTGTCCTCAGAGGAGCATTGTAAACACACATGTAAAATTTCAGACAGATCGGAAAACGTAAAGTGAAGTTACAACAAATTCCTGTCCATGGCGAATAAAGCCGTCATCGTGGTGCTGGCATTCGATGAAACCTCCCATGTTTAATTATTCTGCATCATCACTGTGTAAACATTATTCATATCCAAATACATGGATTCAGTTGAACCTTTAAGGAGCTACAAATTGTAGAATGAATTGGGTCATTTCCTGTCGCCAGTAGGTGGTGCAATGACCATGAGTGCATATTGTTATACAGATGTGTTCAGGCTGGCACACACATCAAATATTTCAAGTTTGATGCTTTTAGAACAATGCACACTGAAGTTACGTGCATTTTGTTGTTCACAGCAAGCGCTCAAAATGGCAGCCTTGTAAAATCCACACCATTAATCGAAAATGAAAGATTTTAAAAACATGGGAGTATCTGGATGGATTGAAGCCAAAAGAGGAGATCTACAACCAGGTGTATGAGGACATTCAGAACAACCTGCTCAATCGTTTATAGCAGGAAGACTCCTCCCTGTACAGACTTTGTAAATAGTCTGAAGGATTCTTTTTTATGAATTGTTATGTAATGTAATTGGACAGCGCATGTCCAATTTTGGTCAGTTCCTGTCACCAGGAGGTGGCGCTATGAGTACGGCTGAATATCAGCATGTCAATGGGTTCAGGGCAGGGCTCTAATCTTACATGTAAATTGTCTTGTATATTGGACAATGTACAGTGGAGTTATAAGCATTTCATTTTTCTTGGTGAAATGTTCCAAATGGCGGCCCCGCCACGCTCACACCGTAACTCCAATCCAAAAGATTTTAATGAACTTTTGATCCCAGAGGGGTCAAGAGCACACACAGCGATTTTCATGAGAATCTGACAAAATCCCTAGGAGGAGTTTGTTAAATTCCAATGCCTGAAATCGCCTTATTTTGAAAATTCAACAGGAAATAGTGGGCTTCCTGTTGATCTGACAAAAAGGCAAATCTGTTCCTCTTGACATGCTCTACATGCCTACTAAATTTCATCTACCTTGGTCAAACCACTGATTTTTCATGAATTTTTAACCATTTCTAGGGGGCGCTGTGGAGCCATTTGGCCCCGCCCACTTG
>JAQFJA010002995.1:0-10289 GCA_029874485.1 Naso brachycentron | reverse complement strand
CTGCACCCCTTTAAACGCACTGTGGATGTATTATTTTTAAAAAATTATAGCTTTTAATAATTATTCTACATAATCAATCTTTAACGTTATTTTGGAAACAAAGAGCTCCCTCCTCATTAAGAGATGATAAAGTTAGTCTCACCTTGGAAAAAATAAATTTTTACCATTTTCACTAAACTCCGATTGGTTTGCAGTTGTCATTGTTGTAGATGTCACTGCAGTCCAATGGAAGGACGAGTGGCAAGCAGCTGGTCAACACTGGAGCCAGGAGGACGAAGACGACTGATAGCAGCTTTGAACAGAGGAGACGTTGGTATTTTATTCAAGACTTGGGCCTCTGTAGCCAGAGCAGGAACACACAAACTGAAGTCATATTTGGCTGGCATGGTTGCTCTGTGACTGAGTTTATATTTTCCACAACTGAAATTTAAATACTCTGTACGGCAACAATGGAGGCTTTAGTTTCCACTGTTGATAACTTTGCATCCAGCAGTGATTTAAATAAATTTATGGATTGGAGAAAGACATTTACTTTCCATTGTAAATAAATCTGTTTGAGTGACTGCAAGGAGAAATAATAATCTCACATTTAATTAAAACATGTAGGGCAGAGAGGCTACAAAAGAGATCTACAAAAAGGAGAAACTGGAGTCACCACACATTATTTAGAATAATCACAGGTTTAGGGTTGATGTAGTAAAACTACAGATAAACATTCAGACGGTTAGCTGACAGGTAAAGCTCAAGACAAACTTACCTTCATGTTGAGATTTCAGCTGAAGTGAGCTGACGGGAGTCCTGCTGGCAGTGTGTCTCTGCTGTCTTGTTCAATGTATGTATACTGCAGAGATCCATGAATGACTCAACAGCTGCCGTATCGCAACGATTAAACAGATTTGTTCATCATTTGCACTCACGCTGTGTGTCCTTGAGTGTGTGTTTGCCTTTGAAGACACATTGTTGACAGACCATCACATTAACATTTTACTTTTTAGTTTTGGAATGAAAACTTGGTTTAGCGGCTTAAGTGCACTGAGGACGGCTGTGAGCTGATGAACCTTTCTTTATGTTCACCATGTTAATGAGCATGTTGCGCCCACTAATAGTTGCCTCTGCAACAATGATCGTTGCTGTCATGGCCATTACCATCACCTTGGTTTAAAAAAAAAAAAAACATGTTTGAAGGCATGTGGCTGCCATGAGGAGATACAGGAGTATCACCAGAGCAGCTCCAGTCCTCAGGCTGAGACTCAGCACTGCATCTTAAATAACTGCTTTATCTATGACTTATTACTTACTCATCCATCATTTGATTCTGTGTTCCTGAGAAAAACATAAGAGACAGCAACTAGAATTTTGTTATATTACCATGAGTTGTTTAAAATACATGGGCTAAAGATGAACCTTGTACCCTGCAAGTACACTTGCACTCCGACCATCCGCGAACTGAGCGGACACGCGCGCAGCGGAGCGGAACGAAGAGACGCGCTGGCCTCAGGAGGTCTTGCGCATCATTGAGATTAGTGGGAACAGCTTCAAACCGGTTTCTGTGGCACAAAACCCGCTTCCTGTAGCGGTTCAGCGGTCACACGACAGGAGGGTGGCGGAGCTGGCGACAGGTCTGCCCAGTGATGAAGGTTTGAGGGCCGCGTGAGGAGGAAGCGCAGCGCAAGGAGCCGCGAGGTAGAGTTTTAACAAACTTCAGCTCGTTTCTTTTATCTACTGAGAATGAGAGGAAGACACACACACGTGGCGCTTCTTCACAGGTTAGAGGGTGAAAATGAACGAGCGAAGAGAAGCAGCACGGAGCGCGTGCCTGAGTCTTTGTCCACCCAGACAAACTGAACAACGAGCCAAAACAGATTTTATCCTGATTCACAAACTCAGGAGGAATATGAAGCAGATCACGTGATGCTGGAGGCCGATGTGTGCGAGATCACACGTCAGAAGCAAATGAAACATATGATGTTGACGGTGCCTGTACTGAAAATGATGCATGTCTGTGAATGTGTTTGTTGCTGTGACCTTTGACCTCACATATACATCTGTGGTTGGGCTCACTGATCAGGCCTGTTGTTGTAATCACAGGGTTAAAGGTCACATGATCCTAACCCTCCATAAACCTAAGAGCAGCTGTTTGAACGTGTCTCCATGGTTACAGGAGGGACAGGGCTCCCCCCTCACACACAAGCACACAGCACTCTGTTGTTTGAGCTGTAGTGCAACGGGGGCAGGAAAGGTTTCCAGAGACCATTGCTGCAGACACATGTTGAGCTGACGGGGTGTGTGTGTGTGTGTGTGTGTGTGTGTGTGTGTGTGTGTGTGTGGTGGGTGGGGGGGTGTTGCATGGAGGCTGGGATGGCGGCGACAGCCTTCTCTGAGAAAAACATGACATTTGTTTTTAATTTTTGTCTTCAGATGCATTCCATATTGCATACTTTTGCTTTTTACTTTAGTATGTACTGCCCCTTTCCTCACAAAGTACATACTGTAGCATGTAGTATGCATATGACTGGGACATACTACTCCGTCATGAACTGTGACTCTGATGCTCCTGTATCTGTCGCTGCCTTAGTGTGAAAAGTTGGAGTACAAGCTGATTCTGCGGTAAAATTCCTTCAAATGTCATTTAACCATTTACACTCATTTATCCACTCGGCTTTGTGCAGCAGGAGTCTATTAATATATTAACTGTACATACTGGGACATACTAAATCTTTTTCTCGCATACTAAATAGTAAGGTAGCGTGGGTATTGGAACGCAGGGCTAGTTTTTATCTGGTAACCTCCGTCATCGCCTTCCTCCTCTCTCCATCACAGTGGACCGTCAGCCTGTGTCCTCGTCCTGCCCAGGACACATCATCTGACCATGTCCCCCCCAGCCCCGGACCTTCTTGCCACCCGGCCCCCAGCCCCTGATGGTGGGTGGGGCTGGGTGGTGGTGGCGTGTAGCTTCTTGGCTCTGCTGCTGGGTTACGGCTCTCCTCAGGCACTGGGCATCCTCTACCCCGAGTGGCTGCTCACTTTTGGGGAGGGGAAGGCCATGACGGCCTGGGTGGGCTCACTGGTGGTGGGAGGTGGACTCATAGTGGGTGAGAAACGAGAGACACAAACCACTGCAGACATAAATCTCAAGTTTTTCATATTGTGCTGTAATGTGTGGTTTCTCGTAAAACAAAACCTTGTCTGTGTCCATCCCTCCATCTTTCTCTCTGTTTTCTCTCACTATCATTCTTCTTTTTTAAATCCTCCTCTGTTTCTCTCTTCCCGACTCCCTCATCTTCATCCTCTGTTTCTCCTTGTCCTTCCTCCTCATCCCTCATTTTTCTATCTCCTCCTCCTCCAGGTCCTTTTTGCAGTGTTTGTGTGATGAATTTTGGACCTCGACCTGTCACCATTTTCAGTGGTGTGATGGTTGCAGGGGGGTTTATTCTCAGTGCCTTTGCTCCCAGCGTACCCTTCCTCATCCTCTCCTACGGCATCGTGATTGGTAAGACTGGGGCTGAAGCGGAGGACGCTGTCTGGGCTTGGCCTTCATGCTGCAGCCAACAGTGACATGTTAGACAATAAGGATGTCGCTCTGATGCTCATGCTCATCTCAATCCAAAGACCGCACATGATCACATTGTTGTGAAGGAAGCATCAGTGATAGGACTTTGATGATGATAATGTGTGTGTGTGTGTGTGTGTGTGTCTCAGGTGTCGGTGTTGGTCTGTTATATGCTGCCACTGTCACCATCATCTGTCTATACTTTGACAAGAAGAGAGGCCTGGCACTGGGGATAATGAACACAGGTACATCTGTCACACTTTCTGTCTACACAGAAACGTCTGGAACCGGGCAGCAATGACTAAGCTCCGCCCCAACCTGGCACTCAGCGCTACATCACATGTTCCATTGCTCTAAATGTTTGGAGACATTTGGTCTTTGCTTGTTGATAACACTACTTGAACTTTTTGGTTTGTCATTCCAGGCTACAAACTTCCAATAATTCTAACAGTTCAAACTATGTCAGCCAGCCCAACTGTCTGTCTGTCTGTCTGTCTGTGTGGTCTTCAGGGACGAGTGTGGGCGGCTTCCTGTATGCCTCACTGCAGAAAGAGCTCATCGAACTGTTCGGTCTGGATGGCTGCCTGCTCATCATCGGAGCGCTGGCGCTCAATGTGGTGGCATGTGCCGGCCCCATGAGACCCTTAACCCCGCCCAAATACTACATCAGACAGCGTGCTGCCATCTTAGAGCAGGCGGCCGCGGATGAGGAGGAGAAGCCGTCCAATCAGAGGCCTTCTGCAAAAGATTCAGTCATTACTATAGAAACCAAGGAATCATTGGTCAGGAGGAGGAGCTTATTTAGCTGTTCAGCCTTCATCAAGATGATCAAGATCAAGACGAGTCATTACTCACAGTGAGTGTAACTAACACACACACACACACACACACACACACACACACAAATGATGAGGAGCTGGCCTGTGTGAAGAAGACTGAATGTATGAAAACATTTTGTTTTCTCCTCAGGTGTTTGTCCTCCATGTTGTCTCTCCTTCAGGACAGAGTTCTCGTGGCTCTATGCATCTCGCTCTTTCTCTTCAGTATTGGTCTGTCTCTGCTCTTCTTCGTTTTTTTTCCTCCTGATTGTATCTAAATTAACCATCTCTCAGTTGTCTACCTGCTCATCCTCCTCACCTGTATGTCCTCATGCAGGTAACTTCCCCCCTCAGCTCTTCCTGGAGGACTTGGCTCAGAGCTCGGGGCTGACGAAGGGTGTCGCCTTCGTCTCCTTGGTGTCTCTAAACTCCATTGGGGGTGGTGTGGGTAAACTGGGGCTGGGTGTCATGGCCGACATGCCACGGGTCAACAGCATCCTCCTGTACGCTCTGACGGTGGGAGTGAGCGGACTGGGAGTGCTGCTCATCCCCCTCACCAGGTGAGACACACAGGACAGGTAACAGTGGGACAGACAGGAAGGATGGAAGTAAATGCAATAAAAACATACTGTCAGATTATAGGAATATAGTTTCCCTGTTTTTCAGCTGAGGTGGTCAAATGTTTATTGTGATTAATTTAGTGACTCTGCAAAAATCAGTTTTTGTGTAAAAGACTCACCTGACGGTTATCTCCTAAGTTTGATGTGATGAGTTTTTATTTTTTCTACTGATAAGACAGGAAGAGGAGGGCACTGTTCACACTCTCCACTGTGTGATGAGTACAATATGAAACATCAGTGTCAGCTGACTCAATGTGAACACAGCCTTTAATGTGCAGTCAAGAATCACTGCAGATTGATCATGCGACCGACTCTGTTCGGCCCCTGATGGACAGATCAAAACCTGCAGCCTTCATTTGCCACAGTGCAACTGAACCTCCGTCCACTCCCTCCACACTTGTGTCACTGGACACAACAACCTGTCTTTGAGGCCAGAATTTTTCTCAGATTTGCATTTTCAGTATTTAGAAGAAACGCAAAAAAGAGTTATTAACATGAAACTTTGTGCAGAATTCTTCCAAGAGCTGAACTGCACCTACATGTAACGAAGCTGTGTGACTCATCTTCCTCACAGTAAACCACAAACGTATCAGGATTCTTAAATCTGTGACACACGTCTGTACGTCTGATTTTTACTGTGTGAGGACAAACAGAACACATCTCAAACAGCGTGAAAAAGCTTCTTTGTGTCTGCTGGTGTTTCAGCTCGTACCTGGACCTCCAGGTGCTCTCGGTGGTCCTGGGCTTCCTGAGTGGGAACTGGACTCTGACGCCGTACGTCACCAGTCGGGTGGTCGGCGTGGAGAAGCTCGCCGAGGCTCATGGGATCCTCATGTTCTTCGGAGGCGTTGGTCTCGTGCTGGGTCCTCCTGTTGTAGGTGAGCAGTATTCAGACACGGGGCAGCTGTGCTGCGTCTGGTTTCTGTTGATGGATTCAAACCTCCGTCAGTGCTGACGCTGGTTTCAGTAAAGTTCTGAACCTGCTCAGACGTCAGCCTGTGTGTCCTCACGCTGCTCTCTTTCTCTGCAGGTTCTATTTATGACTTCACTCAGTCATACAACGTCGCCTTCTACCTCAGCGGCTGCTGCATGATGACCGGAAGCCTCATCCTCTTCCTCGCCACCATCCTGCCACAGCCAAAAACCCTTCCTCCCTCTCCTCCTCCTGAGACTGAGCCCATCAGCTGCACAGTCACCATGGCAACAGATGCCTCACCTATAGCCTGACAGACCAGACAAATCTGGATCCTGATCTTATGAAGACAAGATGTTTACATGAAGGTTTGATTTTAATGGTATAAACCAACTTAATTTTTTACGGGAATGTTTTACTTTTTACTTCGTACTTACTGGAGCGACAGAACGATCACAGAACCTCCGACAGACACGCAGGCTTCCTGGACAATGAAACTCAGGAATGCTCAACTGCACACGCAGAAAGAGAGAAATGATTGTGTCGGACTCTTTAATTGTTCGTTCTCAGGGTTTTTAAAGTTTCACAGCCTCACTAGCTCTTTTCACTCTGCATAATCTCAGTCAGCTCTGTGATTCATGCTGCATTTCTACCTGCTCTGCCATAAACCTGCGTTGCAACACGCATCTTGTAGAATAACTCGACTGCTGGGGCGGGGGGCGGAGCCTGCCGGGAGCCGGGCCAGAGCGCCGGGCTGACAGCTGCATGCAAACATCTCCAGTGAGCAGACTGACGATCTGAATGACTGAAGACTCAGAAAAACACTCCAAAAAATTTTTGCCTTTGGCTCCTTTCAGCTTCAAACTGAGTCAGCAATGACGTTTTATTCTGGGCAGCTGCAGGATGTTTGTTTTACATCCTTTCTGTTTCACCTTATTTAGAGCTGATTATATAGAAAGAAGCAAACGACAGTGATTTTAGTTGATTTTAGTCAAATTTGATTCTTCCTCTTTTTTCTCTGTAGTGTTTAATTCATGTTACTAAAGAAATGTTTTTGTATGAAATGTGTCCATGATTGCTGTGTGTTGTTTTGAGTCTCATTGTCTGTAACATTCTGCCGTGTTTCTGTTTTCATTTTTTGTTAATTTTGACGTTTTTTTAAGAAAGAAAAAAATGATGAATGTAGTTTGTGTTTAAAGGGTTGAAACAAGACTGAATGAGCAGACATGTTTTCCAAAAATAAAGGCAAACTGAAAAAAAACTTATGTTAACGGACAAGTTTATGTCAAAGCTTAACTGCTGTCAGTTATTATTTCATCATTAAAGCTGAAGTTACACAAAGTCATATTTGTGTTCTTTATATTTTCAGAAAATAAAAGAAACAAAACTAAGCTTTTAATTTTATTAGTTGAAAGAAAGAAGTGCTTTTAACAAATAACGGAAAGCCTGCTTGTGGACACACGCAAAGGTCAGAATCAGAAGTACGGCGTGGGGTCGGTCTGGTCACACATCTGGACGTGGACGTGAGAGGTGATTCCTGGATAGACGTCCTGCATGGGCAGCATGGTGCCGATCTTCTGCCCTCGAAGCACTGATCCCGAGGTTTTATCCGGCTGAACGTAGAACAGCTTGAAACACAGGCCTGCAGGAGCAGAACCGTTAGTGCACTCACATTACTAAAGACACTCAGTAAAAATACTCTGTTACTGTAAAAGTCCTGCATTGAAAACATTACTTCAGGATAATCAGTAAATGTCCTTAAAGTAATCAGAGTAAAAGTGCTCAGGTGAGTCAAATGTCTCCTGTGACTGTTCTTCTGTGGTCTCATGAGATTATTGTGACTCCTGCATTCATGTCACAGCAGGATTCTCCTGTTGTTCGAGCTGGAACTCAGTTTGAATTATTTTTATTCTGGATAAATCTGCTGATAATTTTCTCCATCAATCCATTGATTGCTTGGTTTCGTCAAAACTCTGAAAATAGTGAGAAAAGTCATCACAATGAGCCAGAGCCCAAAGTGACGCCTTTACAGTGTTAGTTTAGTCCAACCAACCTTCCAAAGCTCAACATGATCACAGACACATTCACACCATTCAGAAGAAAATCTGCACATAAGAGAGGCTGCAACAGGAAGTGATTCTACAGGAAAAACGACTAAAATGACTAATTTTCTGTCAATCAACTGATTGATTAATCAACTAACTCTTCCAGCTGTGCTTGTATAAACTAACACATCAGCACACAGTAAAGTAGCATGACGGATACGTGGTGGACTGACCCTCTCCGCTCATTTCGATGCCGCTGTTGATGGCCTCCTTACTGGGGTCGGTGTAGACAACGACTCTTCTGCGGAGTGTGACGTCAAACGGGGCATAGATGGTCGATCCGTCACTGCACACGATGTCCAGACCTTTATGTGTCCTGCTCCGCCTGAAACACAGCAGACCTCCAGCTGTTACCACAAGTGGTGATTTTAACTCATAAATGACTCAGTGGATTATTTCATTGCAATAGTTACTGATTTTTTTCTGTATCTCAACTAAACGTAAACTCTGAACTTTCTCTCCACCACCATCCCTCTATCTTTCAGGCCTTTACTTAATCTGAGCGATGTCACTGTGATACGAGCCCTTGAAACCTTTGACTTTTATGTATGGCTGGTTTGCAGAAACATCATGAATAGCAACATTTTTCTGTGGAAGTAATTTTTCTGCATGTGTGTCCCACTTTAAACTGAGCAGCAGTAAGCAATGTCAGAGCAGTGAGATCAACGCAAACTGCTCGCTGGAGTTTTCTGTTTGTGCTTCACAGCGCACATTTACTGACAGAACAGACTCAAGCCTTCAGTTCTTGTGCCTTTGCTTGAACCAGCTTCTGTCACTGGTTAACTGGTCAGAAATGTTCATTATTTAGTAACTCTGACGGCTGTGACAGCTGGCATCTGGATTTTTATCTTTTTGGTTTTTATCTTTCAAATCCAGTTTTTGATTTTAAGATGTCTTCCATCAGACTGCTGAAACCCTCCAAAATACACTTTTATGTGCTGATTTTGATTCAGATTTCTGTGCTGGAAATGCACAACTGACGTGTGTGTTTCACGTCTGTATGAAAACACACAAGTCAGAGACATTGTAGGTCAGAAGAGTAAAAAAAAAACAAAAAACCTCAGGCTTACGTTCATGTATTAGTTTCATCTGCAGTGTCTCATGGACATAATCTCATAGTCTCTAACATGGTTTAAACTCAAAACCACTAAATTTGTGCAACATTATAGTTGTGTTACCGTCGGGCTCCGTAGTGTCCTTGTCCCCATCTGTCTGACGTCCTCCTGCTGTTTTCAGAGTTTCCACTGCAGAGCTGACCAAACCTCACACCGTCACACACACACAACACAGCTGTATACACGTGCGCGCACACACAAACACACAGATTTTTTTACACTTCATAAAAACCACAAGTGAATCCTGACTTGTGGGGACCTCATATGTGTCCCAAGTACGTAAAAACACACACATGCAGAAAACAAAAATCTATATTCAAGTTAAAATTTTTGACCTGAAAGAAAAGCTTTAGTAGTCATTACTCTCAGCTTCAATCCAGGTGAAACCATGCACGTGCAGCTGTGTTAATGACCTGAATGTTTGTGATAAAGTGAAGGAGGAAGTTTTCTTTCTTTATGTGCAGACAAAAGTCTCCCTCTCCTTGAGCTGAGTAAAGGCTATAAAAATCCTTGTGGATGAGCTGGAAAACGCAAAATGCATTGTCACAAAGCTGAAAACATGAAAACTTGACTTTTTACAGATACATGGTTCTCACAGGAAACATACGTTGATCTCAGAGCACGATGCATTGCTGTAGATGAAACTAGCCAACGGGATATAAAGTTGTTCAAAAGAGCTCAATGAACAAACACACGAATGCAACAGGAGGATAAATGCAGAAGCATAAGAGAGAAAAACACTGACATCAACATTTTACTGCAGCATCTTCTGATTTTGTTGAGTATTTTTGACAGTGTGGTTTTAGTACTTCTGCTGCAGTAAACTTGTTTAGTTTCAAACATAAACGTAAGACAGAACATTTTGGATCAGTTGCTCACCCAGCAGAACGATGACCTGCCTCATCTTCAGACCTCAGGGTTTCTTCTGTTCACCGTGACGCTTCGCTCAGGTTTTATTGAGGCTGATTTTGATGTTGCAACACAGAGAAAAACAGGCTGCAAGCAAACAGTTGGTCGGGACTTTCATTCATCTCACAACAAAGAGGTCATTTAAACAAGTCATGTCAAAATAAACTGATACACAACTGAACAACCTTCTCTGGACTGACTCATGTTTGGTTGTGATTGGTTCATTTGATCATGTGATGCAAAGGAGCTCAGGGTCCAC
>JAQFJA010002879.1:0-10298 GCA_029874485.1 Naso brachycentron | reverse complement strand
TGAGGCGATCTGATGTAAATTAGATCTTATTATTTAATACAATTAATGATTATCTATGATAATCATTAATTGATTCTTGTAGCCAAAATATTAAGTTGCAAAATCCTAACACTAGAGAGGAGCAAGTAAATTCTACACAGTATACAAAATATGTTAAATCTCGAATTAGATGACTTCCTGAAACGTTCTTGTCATCCAGTGTATGTAATAAAATCATACTGGGGCTGACTGAACAGCTGGAGTTAAATAACAAAAGCCAAGTTGAAATGGATGTGTGGTATCATAAATTTTGTAATTATTTATGTATTGAATTCGAAAAATGTGCTAAAAATAATCAGAATACTCCTAAAGAGTCAAGAAAATTATGTAAACCCTACTTGAAAATTCTGTGGGACAGTCTAAGAGCAGCAGAAAAGAAGTTCTTGATGTGAAAACAAGGAACAGAAAGAGTTGCTGAGGAATCAATTCAGGAGAAGTCAAGCCAAATTTGATGATGACAATTTGATAAAAGATCATGTGCAGTGAAGCAGAAATTTAACCATGGACTTTCACTACATACTGAGAAACTACAAACCAATAACCCACAGAAATTCTGGAGTGAAAGATAAGAAAAATCCCTATGCAGGTGGTATTAGAAAATAGGGAAAGTAGTTCTGATATAGGGATTGCACTACTAAAGGATTTTTACAGATTTGTTTTCAGGATGTAATCATCTTGTCTGAGCTTTCCTTGAAAGCGAAGTGTAACCTAAAGGAAGAAATTGAGAGTACAATGAGCGCAGATCCTTGTTATTGCCACTGGTATTTGAATGTAAATTTTACTGTTGAGGAGGTAAAGGATGTGATTGAAAAATGAAAACCAAAGAAATGGGAAATTTTATGCTGCCATTAAGGCTCTTTACCGAGCCCCCGTGGCCTGTCTTCAGGTTAATAATTTTAGAACTGTTTTTTTATGAAAATACAAGTTGTAATGCAGTCAAATACAGAGCCATGTGATCTTTTCTGGGAGTTCATAAACTCACACCAATTCTGGCTATAATGGAGACACAGGATGGGAACCTCCAAAGAAAGATCAGACACAAATGTTAGATGCTTTGACTATGAAATAGAGTGAGTTTGCCTGAACATAGACTCACTAGAAAGATATCTGACTGGGAAATATCCAGTGGTCATCCTTGGGCCAACAAAGTGAGATCTCTATTAATAACAATGTAAAATTCAGGACATGCAGAACAAATTGTTCCTTGCATACAAATAAAAATAGTCTTTTGACATATGGTATAAACCAAAGTTAAGAACAGTATCGGGCCTTATCTCACACTCATCTGTGGCACAAGATGCAAGCATGTGGTGCAAAGGTTTTAATTTATTCGAGGAGTGTCTTGATCCACCTTTGCCATCTCGTGCCAGGGAGAGCAGCTCTGCCACCCCCTGTGCTTCTGGCACACAGTCAATACTATTATCAGCCATGCACAATCACTTCATCAATTAATGGGTGTGCATTTGGCTGAACATGCAATAACCAATCAGAAAGTTTGCTCTCATTACCTTTGAGAACAGGTGTGCCTATGGCACGAACGCTGGCATGATTACCAGATGCAAACAAAGAGAAAAAATTTTCAAGTGAGGACACAGGTCTGCTGGCTCAGTTAGTCAAAGCATGAGAACTCACGATATATAACAACAGTATATTTTTTACATCCACTTCAAAGCAAGCGGATGTAAAAAATATGCATTTGAATAAATGAAAAGTTGTCTGAAATAGCGGCGATTGTACTTTGTCTTGTGGCTTCACCAGGACTGCTGCACAATGCAGTAACATTGGGTGGAGGTAAGAGAAAGAGAGTCTCTCCGAAGTTGGATAAACCATGCACAAAATTATACATGGTTATCCATCAGGCTCTGATGGAAGTAAAACTGGTAACACTCTCTGTAACACCTGTCTTTACAACACATTATAACACATAATGAATATACATGGGACAGTCTCTTGGTCAGATATAACGTCTTGGTCGTAATGGTTCTTATTTCTTTAATCCTTTTTTTTTTCTGGATCCAATAAACAGGCAGGCACAAGTTGCTCCAGCTGTCAGCAAATGATGAGAGGTTCTTACGACCCGTCTAATTAGGCATTATGATTATAATTGTTTATTTGTTATTAGTGTGAAAAATTTTAGAGACACATAATATGCACAGTGTCAACTTCAATATTTACACTTTATTTCTGGTTACAAGATTTTACTTTAGACACTCTGAAAGAGGGACAGAGTGATAGGGAGGAGGGAGGGTGAGACAAAGGACAAGAAATGCTGAAAAAATCTTGTCCCTCTCAGGAAGTCTGTTAAAGCCCTTGAAAACACGGCAGAAAGAAGAAGTCACTGACTGTGGCTGAAGAGAAGAGATCCCATCTGGACTCCTGAGTGACCATCTAAGTACCAACAATAATCAGATTGCAGCAGGGCATCTTCAACTTTGGTGTCTGATAAATGAAAGAAGCCTTGAGGAAAAGAGTCCAAGATCTCTCCTTAAAGTGAGGAGAGGGGTGGGGGAATACAGGGTACGCCTAGCCTGGCGGATTTGTAGTTGAGATGCAGTTCCATTTCCCACATCTTATCCCTTATATACCCCCCATTTCTCTCCTTCTCCCCCTCAAATCTATTTCTTCTTCTCCAATTCAGTCCACGATTTACAGCCAGCTATATAGGACTAAACAGAAGATACCTGGACATGAATAACTCTCGAGTGGCTTCCAAGTGACCACCTAGAGACCAACCACAGAACCCACACTCACACCTGATCAACCTAGATTGGGCCTACCGCAACCGTGTCAAAACCGGACAAAATGCTCAAGGATGTCGATGTTCACAACTGATGATCACTGCTGTAACTGATGGTCACCTCTAAGAACAAACCCCACTCAGGTAAGTATATTGCTGAATCTTTAGGCATTATAATACCTAGTTCTAAGGTAAGTTTAGTGCAGTTTTCAGGGATTGTAACTCCCAGTCCTGCTATTGAACCCAATAAGTGTGCCACCAACAACTGATAGGACACACATTAACAGATCCCACTAGAATGCAGCATTAGAGCAACAGCTTCTGCTGGGGTATGGAAACACCACTTGGACAAACCGCAGACAGAGCAACATACACCCATATACTAGACAGAAACGGTATTAATACCATGGCAATTTTTTGCTTAATGTAGTTCAGATTATGATTAAATTTGCTAATGGTTCATTTGGACGTTGGGGTGTGCCTGTTGTAGCACTGCTTTTTTTTTTTATCAAAGTATTTAGGGAATTACTTTGAACATATTTGAATATTGGAGATGTCCCCCTCCCCCCAATATATATTATAATTACCCATTTGCTTAGAGAGATATTTCACGTCTGTGCATTGATTGCAAAGATAGTGTCATGCTGATATGGCTGGTGTTACACTGCAGCGCTAGATATTTGAACAAGTTTAGAAAAAAATATAGCTGCAAGCAGCAGTGAGCAGAAAGAAGAAGTCACTGACTAGAAGTCAGAATAGATCAAACTCAGATTGAAGAATCTCAAGTGATTGAGCTTGTCCAGGACCGTGTGAAGTGGAGGAAGCTTGTGGTCACCTGCTCTGTAGCCGACCGATAATGATGATGATAATGATGCCATGGACTTCATTGCAGAATAAGAGCATGGTTCAAAGCACTGTTAAAAAATTTTGGAAAATATATGAGTATATGATTGCAACAACTGTGTGTGGCAATAAAAGACCTACTGAAGGTCCTCAATTTTGATGTCAGCACTGGATAAGATCAGTGAAAATTCCTTGGGAGGAATATGATTTTGTGTTTTTCATAAAATTCGAAATGGCAGAAAATCATGTGACCATAAAATTATGGATCACCATTGAAAACTTGTTTGGAATATGGAGATATACATATGTAATATTTCTTGACTCTAGGTCAAATGGGGCATGAGATATGCCTGGTCAAATTTACATTTTTAACTGGTTGCTTTAGCACCTCTTTTTGATCAGTCATTGTCAAATTCGCACCATGGCCTTGTAGCGCTACCCTTTACCACTGTGTCAAGTTTTGTAAAAAATGGCCACCTTTTTCTGAAAAGCCATGCCCTCTGCAATATTTATTGGTTCATTATGGCTGCTTTTTCTTTACTTTTCAAATGTTTGCTATGATGGAATTTTAGATGCTGGTGTCTAGACTGTGTGTACTGAGTTTTGTGTAGATCAGTGAAAATTCCAAGGGAATTATTTTAGTAGTATTTTCGTTTTTCACAAAATTTAAAATGGCATAAAATCTCTTGACTGGAAATTATGGGTGGAGGACACTTGTGACTGTGCAAATTTTTATGACGCATGAGATATGCCTGCTCAAATTTTGCATTTTCAACTGTTGGATTGGCACCATGGCCTCTTGGCATGACCAGTGCGCCAAATTTCACAACTTTTGACCATATAGGCCTTTTAGGTGCCATAGACTTCAACGGCAGAATAAATAATAATAATAAATGAAATATAACCACAAGCGGCAATGATCACAGTCCAAGCAGAAACAAATTAGGCAGAAATGGCATGTTATGACTTTTTATGACCTTCAAAAGGAGTTATAAGAATGGGACTTCAACACAACCTCTTGTATTGAAATGTGCCAGGGCTGTTTGTCTATGTAAACTTAAAATGCTGACAACAGTCAAAATGTTGGTGAAATTTTTTTTAATAGATTTGAACTTGTCATGTAATTCATCTTTGGCTCGAACACTTTTATCTGAGTCATGCCGCTCTCCTGTCTGCCCTCTCTGTCAGTCACACTCCACAGGTGTCAGCCATTATCACAATTCACTTTGCAGTGGAAGAGCAGTCTATTATTTTCGGGCTTGACCTGTCCAATTTAAACTTTAAAAATTCACAACAATTTCACTGTATAATAGAAAATTCGAAGAAAAAAAATTGCACAACATTGTGATAATATCAACTATATAATACATGAGTTTGATGAAGTTTGAACAAACTCTTGGCAAAATATAAAATGTTGCTCATACAGCGGTATTTAGCTCAGCTTCATCAAGCCCCTTGAGCTTTCAATGCATTTTTGCAAGCCTTCAACACAGCGCTGACATGGGGTCTCTGTAAAAGTGGCTACACAGAAACCTACAGAGCAGTGATTAAGTGACAATCTGTTAGAATTGTAATATATCACAATATAGTATATTAGAAATGTGATTTTATTTGACTTACTTGTGCGGGCAGATATTACAGTTGACTTGCTTTTTCCTCCGTTTTTAAGCTGTGCAGAAACTTGGAGAGAGTAAGACGCCCCAGGCTTCAGGTTGTTCACAGTCAGAGTTTTTGTTTTCGTTGTCAGCTCCTGCACAATATCTCCATCTCTGCAATAAGTCACAACATAACTCTCCACTTCACCAGGGGGAGTGTCCCAACGCAGAGAGAGTGACTCACTGCTGACGTCAAAGACATCAATCTGCTCTGGAGGGCTGGGCTCTGTGGAAATGATATCTCGGTTTCATTCATAGCTGAAAATTGAAGGTCTAACAGTGTTTGTCTGCAGGTTAATGCAGTTTACACAAGCAGATGAGCTGTGGTAAAAGACAAAGCCACATTTAATCCCTTAATGCAATTTATAATACAATTTTCCACCTCTTTAGTCTAACAAATGCAAACATATGAGCCAAAGGGCCTTTCAGACACTGAACATTGTGATTTTTAGGGGTTTTTGTTGTTGTTGTTTTGTTGTTGCTTTTAATTGATACGTTTTAAGATTTACCTGTAAAGACAGAGAGTGACGTTGCTTTGCTTTGATTCCCATTGTCTGCAATCCCTCTGATGCTGAAAGTATACTCAGTTCCAGGCTTCAGTCCTTCAACCTGAACAGTACTGGAGTACTCTGTGATCAAACTGTCTGTGTGTGTGTCACTGGAGTAATCTAACTGCAGTTTATAACTAACAGAATAATCTGTGAGAAGTAAACCAAGAGAAACAGTCTCCTGGCCAACTCTGAGTACGGTTACGTCTGGTGGGGGAACATCTGTCATAAAGAAGAGAAGTGCATCTCAGTATCTCCACATTACAGCATATTTAAGCATTAAATAGAATCAGTCATTGACAGTCACACTTACAGTCAGACTGCGCTGATGATGAAGTGTCTGTTATTTCCTCACAGCAGAGCTCATGGAAGGAATCGTGTGTATCGTGCCACTCCTTGGTAATTGGGAAAAATATGCAGTTTTAATTATAATGAATCACCTCATGATCTGATGTGGAAACATATTCTGTTTGGAGTTAGAACAAAAAACAAACAAACAAAAAAAACATGTTTACCTCATCATCTGAGCTTTCCATTTCGTGTCCACTCTCAGCCATACCACACTTCAAATTAATCAAAGTGCATCTCACTGAAAGATTTGAAGAAGAATCCTGTAATAGCCATAAGATAAACACGCATCTGCGTGTACTCTGCAACTTGCACAATTATATTGACCATTAAAGAAATAAATACACAACAATACTGTGGCCATCCCACCTAAAAGTGAATATACTTAGAATATGCTGAGTCATGCTCCTATTTTAGGGCATTTTCACACCGATAGTTTGTTTGCTCTGGTCCGCATGAGTTGATGAATTGGCGGACTCGGTGCCTTTCCCCGTGTTTGGTTTGCTTTCACGCAGGCAAGATGTCAAGCGAACCAAAATCTGTCAACAAAAAGCCACTTGTGGGCAGAGAGAAAGGATAGTTTGTTTTCTTCTGGGAGGGGCCAAGATGGCGCTGTGAGCAATCGTGGTTTCAACAGCATAGGTCTGGCGAAAGGATCCTTGCAAGATTCTACATCTTTAACAACAATTTGTACAACAGAAGACTCGTTTATGTGTCCTAATGGACCTATCTTTATAATGTATTGGTAACGAATTGCCATTGGCCTGGGGTTAAAGTTTTCAACTGCTAACATAGGTCTGCCCACACCTGAGTTAGCAAACTTTAAGATGTCCACCCAAGAGATACTTGCAGTCGTCAAATTCATGGAAATGGATCTCTCTAAAGAAAAAAGAAGGCTTAGTGAAGCTCACTCCTACACATGTAAGGCTGTAACTGGAGCGGAATGCGAATCCAACCCTAATACCCCAACTAAAAATCAAGCTGCTAAAAAATCAAAAATTGTGTCCCCAGCTGTCACAACGGAACCATCTTTGCTTGAAGTGCAACATAACATAATACAAAGCCTCTCTGGGAATATCAACGAAAGAGCAGACCAATTCTAGGGGATGATTAAGAAAAATTTGGCGGAAATTGAAAATATGAGTATGGCTCTTACTTTCATTTACGGAGATGTTATGGAGTTAAAGAAAGACAACAATGTTTTGACAGTCGAAAATGTGGAGCTAAAGAAAAAGGTGGCAGATTTGGAAACAGATACAGTCGAAGACGGTGCTTACATCTACATAGTGTGACTGAAAGTCCTACTGAAAACATAAAAATAAAGGTTCAAGAAATTTGAAGAGCAGTAATTACAGATACAGGGAAGAATGAGGTGGCTGCAGCGGTGGATGTCGCACATTGGCTTGGTTGACTTAAAACCGGAGAAGAGAGGAACGTGAAACCACAGCCGATCATCATAAGATTTATGTCAAGATCAGCGAGGGATCTTACATGAAAGCATGCTAAGTAAAACAGTTTTTTGAAAAGTCACGGCTACAGCTTAAAGGAGGATCTCACCACCAGTGACAGAGCAGCAAGGAGCCACCTGTGGCCTGCGGTGGAAAAGGCGAGCAGAAGTGCCTGCTTTAGTGGAGCCAGGGCATTCATTGATTTGAAAGAAATTCATCCTGGAGCAAAGCAAGGCTGAATAATGAAGCTAATTCGACCTTGTGTTGATTACATTCAGGTTAATGAATGAAACATTATTTGTGACATTATCATTGTTATCATAAAGTTTGATAGCTAATATTTGTTCATTCTGAATCTGTTCAGTCGTCCAACTTTTCGAGCTCAGAAGTTACAATGAATGTAATGAATATGTTGTGCAGTCATCAATACCGGTATTCAGTCTACGCGAGAAACCTATAGCTTTTAGGAAAAGGTTAACTCTACTCTTTACAAGTTTTTTTTCTCTTATTCTATTTGTTCGAATGTCTATCTTTTCTGTAAATGCCAGGGGTATACAAGACTTACTGAAGAGAAAAGCACTTTGTATTACAAAGGAAAAGGTGTAGATTTTTATTTTATTCAAGAAACCCATGCATGTTCATCTGATGAATTTTTTTGGAAAAATCAATGGGTTACAGATATGTGGTTTTCCAATGGCAGTAACAAATCAGCAGGGGCCGCCATTTTAAAAGACAAATTCAGTGGTCAAATATTACACTTTGAAAAAGACATATAAGGAAGATGTATTATTTTAGTTGTAGTTACTGACTATAGCTACTTCATTTTGATTAATATTTATGCCACCAACAATAAGTCTAGTAACCTATTATTGTTCCAAGATATTGAATCAAGGGTTTCCCATCTTTTCTCAGTTTATCCCGTGTATAAAGTGATGTGGGGAGGTGATTTTAATACCGTACTTGATGAGTATGAAGATCGTTGGCCTCCAAAGAATATAACCACCAGCTGTGAACTTCAACATTTATGTTTAAGAATGGGTCTACTGGATATTTGGAGAAAAAAGAACCCTCAACAAAATATGTGTACATAGTCTTGTAGAAATCTCTCCATGCAATCACACATTGATCTCTGGCTCATCTCTAATGATCTTGTTGATTTGCTAGTAGATGTTTTGATTGAACCAGCTATTTTAACAGATCATAAGCTTAATCTTAATGATTCTCACACACAGAAGTACAGTATAGGTTATTGGAAACTTAATAGTTCTTTACTGAAAAATGGAGACCTGAAATTAGAAATAAGTGATATTATTGATAAATGCTAAAAACAAGCCTCTACTACCAATACTTATGGATACTTTTGGTTAATGATAAAGTATGAAATCCAAAAGGTCTCTATTAAAAAAGGCAAATTATTAGCCATAAAGAAATTTTGGATTTGCAAATAAAAAAATGAGAAAATGCAACTAGTCAACAGGTAATGAATTTAAATTTGTTACAAGGACAATGAAATGATAGGTGAGAATTTTTTGTTGTTGTTGTTGTTGTTTTTGTTTTTGTTTAGAAAAAAGAATGCTAAATTTGCAACTCTAAGTTAGTTGACTGTTAATGGAACAGTAAAAAATACCCTAAAATAATTTCTCAACATGTTCAGTTTTATGGACAATTATATTCCTCAGTTCTTACAACCTCTCAAATTAAATCCTTTCTAGGTAACATTGCTATAAATTCAGGCAAAATTACAGATGAGTGTCGAGACCTTTGTGAAGAGGAGAAATCTCTGCATGAAACTGCTGAATGTATTAAATCTCTGAACGACAACAAATCCCCAGGTAATGACGGCTTACAGGGGAATTTTATAAACCTTCAATTTAAAAATTGCGCCATTCTTACTACTACATTAAAGCAGGGAATAATTACGTTAATTCCTAAACCAAACATAGATAAACTTTACTTAACAGTGATGCTAAGTTATTTGCTTTAATTTTTGCTAAAATAATAAAACATAGGATTAGATCAATGGGTTGATGGAGAGCAAATGGATTTTATGCAGAAGAGACATATAAGTAATAATATTCGCTTGATACTGGACATGATAGATTACAACTACCTAATACTTCATTGACTTTTATGAAGCCTTTGACTCCATCGAACATGAGTTTATTTTTAAAGTCATTTCTTTCTTTGGTTTTGGAAAATACTTTCAAAATGCAATTTGAACACCATATAATAGTTGCTCAAGTTCTGTGAAGTTAATGTATGGTACCTCGGAAAGATTTGACATTCATCGAGGTATTGGACAGGGCTGTCCAGTGTCTCCGTTTTTGTTTTTGGTAGTTACTCAAATTATGGCTATACATGGTATGGTGATGTCCCGATCTGATCACGTGATTTTCAACGGCTCGGGATCGGGTGAAAATGATCAGATTTTATAAAATGTTTTGCCCTAAATATGACACAGTTGACAGCAGGCAGGGAGTCGGCCTAACGCTCAGTCAACGTTAGCAGTAGTGAGCTGGTCGCCAGCAGGCTAACGCAGAGCCAACGTGAAGCTGGAGCCTCGGGACAGAGAAAATGTCCGCAGCTTGGAAGTATTTTAAATGGGACAGTGAAGGCAGTGCAACAGCCACTTGTAATGTGCAAACTGGGCGTTTCACGTGGCGGAAAGGACAAATCTGTG
>JAQFJA010002678.1:0-10316 GCA_029874485.1 Naso brachycentron | reverse complement strand
TGACACGGGAAGACAAGCTGGATATAGGCAACATGAGGGATAACAACTAACAAGACACAGCTGGGGCAGGCAGAGAAATAAATACAATCAATACAGGTGAGGCAGGCCGGTGAGACAAAGCATAGGAGAACACTAGGAAATGAAGTCCATAGACAGGGACAGACAGGGTTCATGACAGTATCCCCCCTTCAAGTGGTGGTTCCTGACGTCCCAAAAAAGTCCAAGAGTCAGAGGGACAGAGGGGTACAGGGGACACAGGCAAAGTCAGGATGGACAAGGCAGGCAGGGAAAGGGGCTGAAACCCCCCGGAGCTTTCTTCCACTGTCAGGGATGAGGGAGGGACGACTGGAGCTGAGAGGGAGCTGGACCAGGATTTCGAGGAGGGATACAGGAACTAGCACTGTCAGAACATCACAATCAAACTGGCAGTGCTCCAGAAATATTCCTTCCAACAATCGAACCAGCCAGTGCTTCTGGGGAAGTCCAACCACCACCCTAGGGCTAGTACAGCAGCTACCAGGAACAGGGCCACCATGGATGGAAATGGGAGCTCACCAAGTAAAGGCAGCCTTAGGTAGCTGGGTGCTGTCCGCTGGGTCCAGAATGGCTGCAGCTCACAGCCAAGTTGAAGGGCTAAATCGTGGTTGATTAGATTATCCTCAGCCCTGGCGTCGATGTGAGCCAAAACTAGACAACTCTGGCTTCCAACAGACAAGATGCTATCCACCAGAAAGCGAGAAGCTTGGGGATTTAGGAGAGGGAGAGGCAGGGCTCGCCAGGACCCCCACTTTCACTGGCGAGCCGGATCTTTTGGCCGAACAGGACAGGCACAATGAAAATGACCAGCTCTTGTTTCGTTAGTTTGGTCCTTCCAAGTTGCATAGGCTCCTCCTCCGCGGCCCGGGCTGGTGGTTGTAGTCCTGGGCCTGTAAACTGCGTCACACAGGAAGTGGCGAAGATCTGGGGATGGAGTTCACAACAGAGACAGAGGAATGGGAGGTCTTTTCTCGTTGCTGCTCCTGGAAACGATTATCCAGCCTCATGGCAGGGAAAACTAATGAGTGTAGATCACTAGGCTCATCTCTGGCAGCTAGCTCGTCTTTGATTCGGTCATTTAATCCTTTAGAAAAAACAGCCTGTAAAGCAGGTCCATTCCAGTGGGAATCGGCTGCCAAAGTCCAAAAATCTACAGCATAAACAGACACAGTACAATAGCCTTGTTTTAGTTTCATTAGCCGAATGGAAGTGTTACCTTCGCAGCTTGGATGGTCAAAAACCTCTCGAAATCTGGTTTCAAAATTCATATATGTTATGGACTCAAAATCGATTGCCTAGTTGTCTCCTCCAAGCCAGCGCTTTGCCTCTTAAAAGCCCCAAAACATTGTGGATCTTGGACAAATCAGAAACAAAAGAAATTTACTGTTGGGAAAAAACTAAACAACACTGAAGCAAAAACCCACAACACAAATCCAAATCCCCAGAAAAGGGCTCAGGATCACTCACGTGAGGCTCTCTATGAGTGGAAGTTGTCCTGGACTCTGATTCAGGTGCCATGGAACTCTTTACGGTGGCTGCAAGAACAGAAATGTAGTGAGTTAACTCAGTCACTTGTGTGGTCATGATACGACTGCTCTCCATAAGCAATTGCAAATACTGTTCGAGTTTATTAAGTAAAGCACCCTGACTGGTTAACACTTTCTTAAACGGATCTGTGGATTCCATGCTTTGGCCAGCTCATTCTGTTAAGTGAAACGCTTAATGAACAAACAGCTGGAACCACAATGCAGATCAAAATGGTAACGATGTTTATTTCAAAAATGCACCAAAACACTATTGGACAGGATAGGGTCTGTGGAGGGGAATGGTAAGGGCAAAGTGTAATCCAGTGTAATCTGTAATCCAAGGAGCAAAATCCAAGATCCAAAAACAGAGTCAAAAAACCAGCAAACAAATACACGAGTGCAGAACAAGAACAAGGAACAAGGAGCCTAGTAGGTTTACCACAAGTGATTCAACAATGAACTGGCGAAGAATGGTGAGGAGGACCAGGCTTTTATGCTTCAGTGAATGGAGTTGATGACAAACAGGTGTGCTAATGATGGTGGTAGAGCAGGTGAGTGGAGAGCAGAAGACTGAAGGAAGCCATGCCCAGCCAGAGACAAGGAACACCAGACGAAGGGAGAACCTGGGGAAGGGAGCAAAAAGGAACAACACAAAACAAAACAGGACAACTAACAGATGCCTAACAGTAACCCCCCTCTAATGGGAACCCATGGCAACCCAATGGCAACCCACCAGGAACGTCAGGGTTCTCTCTATAAATGTCTTCAATAAGGGACAGGTCCAGAATAAAAGATTTAGGTACCCAGGAGCGCTCTTCAGGGCCATAACCTTCCCAGTCGACAAGGAACTGGAGGCCTCGACCCCCGCGTCACAGCCCCACAAGGCAGCGGACTGTAAAGGCTGGATGATCATCCACAATCTGGGCGGGCGGAGGGGGATCGGACAGAGGGCTAAGAGTACTTACTGTGTAATGTACTCACCTGTGTTGATTGTATTTAGTTCTCTGCTTGCCCCAGCTGTGTCTTGTTAGTCGTTATCCCTCATGTTGCCTATATCCAGCTTGTCTTCCCATGTCACTTTGGTTGCAGCATTGTTATCTGTTACATGTGTTCGCACTGCATTGAAGAGCTGGCTTTTAGTTCTTTTTTCACTCATTAAACTCCCTGTGCTGGGGTTTTGAATACCATCTCTCTGGCTGTCTGCATTTGGGTCCTCCACACCAACACCACATTGTGACAATTTCAAGTTCAAGAACAGCTTTGAACTGCTCTGGTGTCAAAGTTAGACTGTTAAGCCCAACTGTTGATGTCCTGGAGGGTCACAGCATGATATTTCTCCAATTTTTTTCTATATTAGCACATCTCAGGCAGATTTATGCAATGATGGCACGATAAATGCTGTTGTTTTCCTCCATGGAGGGAGCTGTGTTTCTTCTAGATTTCATAAGTGTGAATGCGTATTTTAGCCTTGAGCAAGCTGCTGATCCGCTTCCTGCTTTCTTGCACTCAGTCAGTCGATAAGAGTGTTAGCAACTGTAGGAAAGTAAATGGACACACATGTTCACACCACATCATGACAAAAATTGATAAACGCAGATTGAAAGGAAAACAATGCATTGCTCACTGTATAAATGATTCATGTAAATTCAATGTATATGCAGTGAATTCTGTCTACACACTGTATCCAGGATAAGTACAGAATAATGCATGTTTTTGATGGGCAGATGTTGGTGAAACATTTTGAAAGGAAGCACAGAAAGACACAAAAAAAACTTTCGGCTTACAAACTCTTAGCTATGAAAAGAATCTTTAAAGCAGACTGGCAGCTCGTTCTGTTTTGCTGTCAAAGACGTAATTTGAGAGAAAAGTTAAAAAAAAAAAAAAGAGGATGTCTGATTTATCCAAAAATGTGTTTCTAAGTTTTCTCATGTTTTCCTTTATTCTCGTCTTGTCTCTTCAGTGTAAGGGACACAGATGCAAGTGAAAGAAACAAGGGTGCATGCAGCTAGTTGCGACTGATGTATGCATCGTTGCAGATTGCTGCTCTGTATCTTTTGCAGTTGCCTGTCTGACACTGGTCTGTTTTAATGAACCATGTCAAATTACAGAATATGCACTGCGTTAGTAATCATAGTGGCATATGATTGTGTGCATAGATCTAACCAATAGACTGTGCCTGTGTAAAAAAAAAGTGCTGATTCACAACATTTTCATCCAGTCAAATGATCACAGGGCTGTGATGTATTTGTGGTCGTGTTTCAGTCTCAAGGAGCACATTTACTGGAATGATAGTGATTCCCCGGTTTATTTTTGCAGCAGCACAACAACTCATAAGTCAGTTTAAGGAAGGAGCAAAGATAAGCTGGAAAACAGTAAAATCACATTTACAGTGAATGAAACTGAAGCAAAGGATGTGATGGTTTAAAGTAGTTTGGAATCTTCTAGTATCATCTGTGTAACTATAGTCTGTTATGTCAAAATTCTGAGGGACTGTCCTGTCTTTTGTTTTTGTTTACCTAAATGACCTGAAAGCAGCACTAAGCTGTGAGATATCAGAGCTCAGTCATACACAAAAGGCCTGACTTCCACCATGTACCTCCAGGGAAGCAACATGATGGAGGAGATTGAGACCTGATCTGAGCTCTCATTATGTTCTGGCCACAAGGTGTAGTGTTGATATTTCTCCAGGATATAACAACAAAACATATTCTGATACTGTGACGTGGCTAAACATTGATATTGAGTGATCAAACTTTAATATTTTTAATGTGAGGGTTAGACAACTAAAGTCGTTACAGAAGGAAAGATGTTGATCTTAAATATTTAGAAAGACAACAGTGACTTAACATCTAAGTTATTTTACAAGAATAAACTATCAGCCTTTTATTAACTACAGTGTTTTGTCACCGAAACCCAACAACACTCAGCACCCAGGGTGTGAACTGCAGTGTCCTGTGTGTCCTCCACTTGATAAACCCATCAGGCACCTTCGCTGAGCTGTATTCAAAGTAGCAGTTCATGGGACAAAGTGTACCAAGCAAAACAAATCAGTAGTGTGTAAACTGGAAGATTCAGTCAGAATGTGGTGTTCTCAGTCTAGTGCCTCATTTTTTTTTCATGCAGGAGATACCCATTTGTGTCCCATGACAGATCAACACCTCCTCCCTCTCAACTCATCACCAGGGTTTGGAAGGTTACTTTAGAAATGTAATAGGTTACAGATTACTAGTTACCTTATCTAAAATGCAATAAGTAATGTAACTATTTCAGTAACTTTACAAAAGTAATGTAACTGGTTACATTTGATTACTTTTTGATTACTTTTTAGAATTTCTGATAAATCTTTTCATCTTTTAACCATTTTCAAATGTTTAAACCAGGCAGTGGCAGGCGCGGGGTGCTGCAAATTCAAACAAGAGAACCGATCCAAGCATCAGAAAAGCATCAAACTTTACTAAACATTGTGCACCTCATAACATGCAAAGCAACAAAATGAATATTATTCAACATATAGCCTAAGCTAACAGTTTCGAAAGTAACTGCAATTTAATTACAAATTTATTCTTATTAACTTTAACTGATTACAGTCACATTTATTTTGGAATTAAATTACATAATTTTGTTACAGGTAGTTAGTTCATCCCCAAAACTGCTAATCACACACTAACACTTGGTCAAGACTAAGGGGTTATCAATAGTCTCAGAATGAATAACTGCATACAGAAGGATTCACAAATGCTCAAATGCTCGATTGCATTGCATGAATGAGGCCTGTTTTAAACTGGTGCAAAATGCTAAAGACTGAATCTACAGCCTAACTCTGGTTTGCTGCATGCGCAAACGCTTGCATAACAAAACAAGAAAAGCTGTTTTCCTCCATTTACACACACACACACACACACACACACACACACACACACACACACACACAAACAACAGTGAAGTTCACAGTTTGTGCATAAACGTCACAACATACATATGTTTTTGAGGAAAATTGCAATCTCCTTTAATTGCATATGTTTGTGTATTTCCATTTGGCCTATATATATTTTTAAAACAAGAAATATTTTTGTGCATCACAAATACAGTTGTAAACCTTGTTATTTTCCTGTTTCTTTTTACATTTATATAGAATGGCAAATATTTTTATATGCATGGAAAAATGTTTTTGTGGAGAGAGTCTTTTCGATCTGAATCCCAGACTACATTTGTGAATCATTCTGTGTGCATTTATTCATTCTGAGACTGTTCTAACACCGTACAGGACCCCTTTGCTAGCACTTTTTCACACGTTCAACGTCTGATGGCATCATGCAAAGCCTACCTGCCACAAAGCCTTTCAAACGTGTGGTTAACCTGTGAAACAGTCACTCCTTTAAACATGTGTATTAAGATGTGAAACAGTTGCTGTTTGGAAAGGTTTAGACCCCACAAGTACTTGGTTTATTTTGCAAAAAGATCATTGACTTTCAAGGTGACTCAAACCCCAGTGTCCTGGCTGAAAGTCCTGCACTGTCTGGCAGACATTTTGCTCTTTGTACTTCATCGGGTGAAGTTGTTGCCATGAGGGTCTCAAATTGCTGCAGATGGATTTACATTGTAGTCACTTGGAAGCCCTGTGCAGTGTTAACAGATGCTAAACCTTTACCCTCTGTTTGTGCAATTGTTTGTAATAAAGGCAGCCCATAGGGATGAATTGCTCCTTTCGAACAATTTCATTTCAAAATCCAATATAAGCTCACAACCCACTTGATCCCCCCTCTGACTGTAGATTTTGACTATAACATCACTCAGTATCAATTCAATATCATTCAAAGCCCGCTAGCTTTGAAGAGAGAGAGAGAGAGAGTGAGAAAGAGAAACTGCGCCGATTTTAATACACGGTTCTTCCTGGCATTAAATAATTCGTAGTAACTGCCTGTGGTCTTTGTGAATTTCATGGTATTTGCAACAATGCTTATTTGCATAGGAAGGGGGCAATTTTGCGCCAAATTTTTGAATATTCCCTTATTTACATGCATGCAAATGGGACAGGTGCAGCTAGGAGTGGCAGTGCAGTTTGTGTGCAGGTAGCGTGCATTTCACCCTTTGCGTGTGCTTTGTAGATTGCATGCTATGTTTTTCTGTCATTTGCACAGGTTTGCACAGGCCGCAGAGGCAGCGCGATCCTTTTGAGGATCTGGCCCATAATCACAGCAGCATCACATTTTTCCAAACACATTTGCCAATACAAATAAGTCACAAAGGAACATTTAATATATATAAACACACAGAAAAAACATACATATAAATGTATTTGTTGGATGCTGGAAGTTGACATCTTTCTGACTGCTTGTGTTTCTTGCTTGACTGGACTGGAATATTCATTTGTACATTCTCAGATCCAAGCTATTAACATGATGAATAACATTATGCTATTGCTGGAATTATCCTTTAAATATCAATTAATCGCTGTATAATCCATAAAAGCTTTTTGTCATTTAAATCTTAGTAATCAGTGTATTCAAACCTATATCTTTCTTTTAAATGTTTACACCAGTGATTAACTGAAACATGTGCAGGACATAAAGAGGAAGAATTTGACTGCTGCTGCACATGGCCATGTTGCATGAAAGGAAAATGGCTTTTGACCACATGTCTTTATTCCATCATTCACATCCACATTTTAATGTTGTTTTCATTTTTCTCTAGAATAATGCAAATGATGGCTGGTCACCTGCCTGAAGTTTTCCTCAGCATTAATGATACACGGAACATTCAATTTCAGAGTGCAGTTTGCAAAAAAGTGTTAAGTGTTAAGCTGCCATTCATTTTCCAGTCGTGATCGCTTGTCATGTTTGCCTCAGCCTTTAAATTGTTGAAAATAAGACCTGTGCACAAAGCTTTGTTATAATAATTCAATGGAAAGTGAGTTGAATCCTGCCCTGACATAGTTGAAATAATATGTACACACATACACACACACACAAATGTGAAACAATGTGCTATTTTGAAAGTAGCTGTGTAGATAAGATTTGCTTTAGTGGTGTGAAACATACAGGGTGGCAGCAGCAAATGTCAAATCTATTTTTGTGACAGTACACTGCTGTTTTGTGCCAAGTTAGATCTAATATAAATACTGTATATGCATATCTTCTTGTATAGCATTCTAATAAAACATGATAGCTGGTTTTGATAATGTCTCTTAAAACTGTGAATACAAATAATGGCACCCTGTCAGCATTAAACATTCAAATTAAGTTTACTGTAATTGTCTTCTCACTTTGTTATATGAGTGAGTCTGAGAGATCATCTGTCACCACTGAATACAAATTAGTGCAGTGCTGATATGATTAAATGCTTTAATCTCATGTGTGATAAGAAGTTCTATTTCCTTCTAATGTAACTTGTAAAAGAAGGAAAAGTGGATGTAGAAACATCAACAACAACAACAAAAAAATCCTTTGATGCAAAAAGGATTTTGTAACTCATGCAAAGCTACACGTGAGGGGTTAAGAGAGAGCTTGGGTTAAAATGGAGAAGCTTGCTATGGAGAGGAGGAGGCATGTGGGCATACACACACATGCGCACACGCGCGCGCCCACACACACACAAACACACACTAAATACACATGGTTAGGCTGCTCTCGAGAACATGTTGTCTCTCTTGTTCAGACAAACCGGACATCAGGCAGACATGTTGAAATGTGAAACTGCACAGTCATACTCACTCTGACGTTGTCGTTCATGATGTCATCGGGAAGTTTTGCAATCCTTGCATCCGTGAATGTGTGATTTTGCTCTCTTTGCATTTATTCATTAACTCAATCAGTTTAGTTTGAAATAAAATCTCCAAAGCATGTGCTGACGTTAGGAAATTCGTGAGTTTAATATAACACATTTGCACTACTGAATGTGAAAATTAATAGCCTAAAATAATTTTTTGCTCATAAAAATGCCACTTTTTAAAATAAGCACAAGAAATAATAATGCTTTCATAAATTATACTACAAGAAATTAAGGGGAACCATCGAAATCAAATGTTTAATTTGGTGTCAATTTCTCCTGAAAACGCTGCAGCAGATGCCTGCTAACACTGTTTCAAGTTTTGTGTTTACATATATAGCAGGCTTTGGCACAGACTCAGTGTGCCATAATTATTCAGGATTTAGCAGTCAGTTTGGTGCATTTGGATAATCACCTGAGGTCAAGTCTGATCTTGCATGCTGCTTATATACTGTATGCACATAATAAAAACATTTAAGATCCCTTTGGGGAAATTAAAACAGAGCTGTAATTTGTGGCACTCTTAAGTTGCACTGGAAGTCCTTCACATGAAGTGAAGAGCATTTTGTTCTATATACGTATTATAGGCCGACCTCTGCCTGGAAGAGGTAACATTGTTTGTCGCTCACGATAAAAAAATTTCTTGTGAAATTTACAGAAAGTTACTGGCAGCAAGTAGCCCGGAACTTACTGTATTGGTTCTTTTATTGTAAAATGTATTCACAGTACTGGTTGTTCACTGTAATTCTTTTTACAGTGGTGATTGCCTTGCTGTATATTTGTGTGCAGTACTGTTCTTTACTGTAAGGTGTATTCATGGTGCTTGCTTCTTTATAGTAATTTGCTAGAGTGCTGGTTTCTTTGCTGTATAGTAGCATATACAGTACACACTCTATTTCTCAAGGAAGGGTTTCCACGGCAGGTCTTGAACTCTCGCCTCTCAGAATATTGCACTGACCACTCAGCTAAAGATCAGCTCTACCAGAAGGACTACAGACTATACTGAATATACAGTTATGAATAGTAGGCTAGATAGATGTACAGTATATACAGTAGTCCTTCACCACTGTGATTTTCTTATACAGGAATGCTTTGACTACTGCAATTTTCCACAGTAGTTGTGTTCTACTGTGATTATCTGCAGTAAACTGATTTTACCATAGAATATACAGTACTCTACTGCAAAAAGTATTTACAGTATTTAACTGTATGAAACAGTAGATTGCAGTGGATTTCACAGTAAATTTTTACAGTGGCTCTATAGAGTAACAATTGTTACTAAGTCCTACTTAAAATAAATAAATAAATAAAAAAAATTTAAAAAGCTCCAATATTTTGCACAGGTACAGTTTGTCCAGTTTGCTCTTTCTTAGCTGGTGCACTGTGGATAGAAAACTAGCTGGTAAACTAAAACATCTATGAAACAGTTTTAAAGTCTTTGAAAGACTTTTAACGAGTCTGGCCTCTAGTCACTGAGTTACTGATCGGAGGTCTTGTCTAAAACTCGGAAACCTCACATGCATCAAAGAAAGGAGAGTCAAATGAAATCGAAGTAGACCCGATTCAAAATGTGGTCAGTGAAGGCAGCAAGATGATGCACCATCAATTAATGAGCAATAAAAAGAGCAGCAATGCATATCAGATTTCCTGCACAGTAGGTCTAACATTGTTAGGAACCAACTTATCAGAATTTAGCTCATCTGATTTTCATATACAGCAGTTCCCTCGAGATTCAACTGAGCCTATGCAGCCCAACTTGGGTCCAGGGTGAATTGGTTTCCATTTTTGAGCAACAGTTGAACTGTGAGTGAATCTACTGTAAGTCGCTGCAGCATCACATCAAAATATGTGCTTTTTCACAGACAGTAAAGGCAAAGATGTTTGAGTTGATTGCAATCTGCAATATTCTCTCCTGACAACTGAAAGTAGCTCATGTGAATGGGGAAGCTAAACAGTCTTTACACATTAATGTGAAACATTGAAAAACTT
>JAQFJA010002649.1:0-10318 GCA_029874485.1 Naso brachycentron | reverse complement strand
TTTTAAGAGAAATGAAACGTCCTTTCCTCGGCGGTGTCACATGAAGCGACGTCCCTTTATGATGACACAGAGCAGCTGGATTTGCTGCAGAAAGTGAATGGAGTGTTTCCCCGCTACTGCTGTCTTCTGTTTGTTTTTCTTTTTATTCAAGCCAAGTGATTTGGAAAAAACTGCCCGCTCCTATATTTCCACAAACACTACAAATTCTACGTAGAGCCCCTCTCTTCTGTTTTTCCAATCTTCACTAATTCCACGATATGACGTTTTTTTCTTTAAAGTATTATCATGCTCGTGTTACCTATGCGTTAAATGTCATTGCTCTCTGGACTCCTTCACGTTAGTGCGTCTGAATTAATTCAGTGCAAAGAGGCAGAGTTTTTCTACCCAATCCTTGAGCTGGGAGACTTCCGCAGAGGACGGACTCGTATATCCTCGCTCCTCGCTCCTCGGCGCACAAATAAGAGCTTCGGGGCAGTCCTCAAGATGGTGTCACCAAAACAACTTCGGGTTCGAGCGAGGAGTGAGGAAACGACAAATAAGAGACTTGAGATGCACCCTCTGTGTGTGTTTTCTCTCCTGTGCTTCATCACTTCATCCTCTTCCTCCCTCTGTCTCTCTCTTTCTCTCTGGTCTCAGTTTGTCTGTCCTGGCTGCTGACTCAGAGGGCGAGCGAGACGATCCTCTCTCTGAACACAGCCACAGCTCTGAGCTCAGGTGAGCTGCAGGTGAACCTCTCTCTCGATGATGATGATGATGATGATGATTGATGTTTTGACACAGAAGAAGATTCCATCTGACTTGATCACAGTTGAACCAATCATAGTCAGAAGCTCATTAAAAAATGTGAACAGAGATGAAATGTTGTTGGGGGGGGTGACAGGAAACGGTGCATTCGGGTGTCGGTCACTGTTGGTTTTTGTTGTGGAGCTGCTGATTTGATGGTTCACCTGCACAGTCAGTAGGTGGAGTTGCAGCAGAGACAAACAACTCGTGATCAAGGGTGAAGTCCCCAAGAAATGAGAAGTGCAGTTTCCCAGTTTTAATCCTTTGTCTGTGATTATTGTTCCTGTATCTCATGCGATATGCCAAATATATGTAGAAAAAATCATTTCTGAGTGTTTTAACATCAAAATGTGGCCTCTTATCTGCTTGGGAAACATTTTTTATTTTGTGATGACTCATCCTGCATTCAGGAGTTTCATTTTCTGTAGAATGAAAATGCTTCCTCGATGTTTTTAAAAACATACCGTTGGCATGTATCAGCCCACCACTTTCTGTCATAGTTTCTGTCAACTATGGCCAATATAACCATGTTTGCTGTATGGCACTTGTGGGAGTTCCAGACAGGTTAGAAAGCTTAACGACATTGTCTGTGTTTGTAAAATAAATGGAGGTCTGTTAATGTGTAGCACAGCTCTGTGAATAAACACACAGCCCCAGTCAGTGTTAGCTTAGCTAGTATCGTAAGGAGGAAGGGGCGTTTCTATCATTAACTATGGCCGATATGATCATCATTTCTGCACTGTAACAGTTGTTAAATTCTTAAAAACATTGGAAAACTGAACGACATCATGTCTGTGTGCGTAACACCATCCCGTAGTGTATAAAGTCGTGTTGTACTCCAGTTGTACTGCTCCTTGTATTTACACACAGCAATGTAGTTAGCTGGGGTGGAGGGCGGGCATAGCACACATTCAGACCTGTTGACTACTGTGATCGTCAGTCAATATCCACAGAAAGTTTCTACCATAGAGGACCGTTTTTGCCGAAACACATGTGTGGAACCAAATCACACCCTGTCTTACGTTGTACAGGTCTTAAAAACTAAAGACCTAAAAAGCAAAAAGTTTGTCTTCCTGAGTCAGAAGTCAAATCTGTGAATATTTAGGCCTGAAATTTGCTCAGAAGTGAAAGAAAACTAGACGCTCCATTATGTTTTGAAGTTTTCTTCAGTATTGAACACTGCAGCTAATGGACTGAATCCATGGCAACATGATAATTCCTGTTTTTTGATATGATTCGACAGTAGTGTCTTCGTCTGCGGACATTTCAAAATGTCCTGAAGCTGTTTTTCAAGTACCGTCATTATTTATGAAAAAAATCTTTAATGGAGACTCACATCCATAAGTTCTGCCCATCCCTCCTGACTTGAAGCTCCATCCACTGCTGACTCTGTGCCGTTTGTGTCCCAGGAAGGTGGAGGCGTCCAGGGCCAGAGAGAGTCCAGTAGGGTCCCTGTCTGAGACTCAGAGACCAGGAGGAGGAGGAAGCAGCATGTCAGAGCAGAGCCACAGCAGGAACGGTCAGTTTAACAAACACTTAACATGTATAACGTGTGTTGCGCGTCCCAGAGGCTGCAGCACTCACAGCCACAACCTGAACAAACTCTTCTTACAGTCTAAACAGTATAACTACCATGTTTGACCTGAGGGTGGCGCTAGAGGAGAGATGATGGAGACATTGAACATTTCATACAAATTTAGATGAGTTTCGTTCATCAGAGTCGACTTCAGCCAGAAGACTTTTGATTCATGAAGGTTGTTTTTCTTCCTGCAGGAGCTTCAAACTTCAGAGACTCGAGGGTCCCGAACGATAAAAGTGGATCTCTGCATTTAGGTACAACTCAAACTATGACATCATCGTCAAACCAGTCAAGTCTGTCATGCCACAATGAAATATTTTGTCCCGTCTTTGTTCTCTGCATTTTAATTTCATGATCATCACCTCTGACCAACAGTAAACATACCTCCTGTTTTTCTTTTCTTATTGTTTAAGAGTAAAATGTTACTTTTTATGGCTGCATATGAAGTAGAAACAATCAGAGAGAAGTAGCAAGAGTCAGAGAGCAGGTAGTTGTGGTTGTATTAATTATGTATTGATACCTGAAAGTGTCTGCCAACAGGCTGCATCCACAGTCGTGCTAAACCCGATCTGACTGGTGTGATGAATCAAAAAGGTGCTTCAAACCTTAAATCTGCTAAATCTGTTTTAATTTAAAAAAAAGGTCAGAGAGGACACAGAACTCAAAACACACTGTAAAATGATGCCACTTTGTGCAGTTTGCTTTACATTAAGTAAGAAATGTGAGAATCATCGGCAAACATTTGAATCATCAAATCAAATCTTTGTTTTTCTTCTTTGTTTTTCTGGAAGCCATTTCCGTTTAGCCTCGTGCATCTCATTCTGAGCTGCTCAGAGTGTATTTGAACAGAAATAAATTGGGGGATGGGCAGTTTGGGGTTTTTCTTTGAGACCCGGGAAGTAATTTCCCAGCAGGAACTGAAGTGGGTGTGCCAAATTCAGCAGGTCTTTGTCATTTTGTGCAGCACCCCCTGTTAGTGATGTAAACTTGATTTCAGAGGTTTTCTTCTGAACTGGTGAAAACGTCCGCTGGTTGGTTTGGTCGCACTAAGCTTCCAAAATCTGCTGATTTGTTGGAAAAGACCTCAGTGATGATTAATTGTGATATTCTTTTTTCAACCTTTGTTTCTTAGATGACGATGTCGAATATGACGATGACTTCAACAGGTAAGACTGACTGTATGTGCTATAATCCTTCAGTGCATCTGGTCTATCACACACAGCATTTAAATAAGCAAACTTTGCATTAACTTGTGGTCGGCAAGCACAAAGAATTTGACTACGGTTAATTTTGTCACACAGATGTGCAGCTGTCCTTAAAGGGATGCACCCACTTTTTTTTCTTTTTGTAATTTGCCTCCCTCCTGAGTTCCAGACAAGAGGATAATTACCATTCGTTGGACTGTGCGTGCAGTAACACCGCTAATTAGCTTAGCTCAAACACTGGTAGTCAAGTGTTAGCCTGCCTCCACCTAAAGTCATCAGATAAACCTTCCAACAACTCTAAACGGTCCTGTGTGCTTGTTGTGACTTGTTTATTTACCACAATTTGTTTTTTATTTAGACTCTAATCAGCACTTTATGTCTTTCTTCCTCTACTATTAACTGGCGTGCATGCACCCTGTTGCTTACTTCTGGTATGTATTTGATTCTAAAATTACATAAAGTGCTAATCTCAGTGTAAAAGTAACAGCGTGGTTAATAAACAAGTCACAACAAGCACACAAGACCATTTAGAGTTGTTGTAAAAGTTAATCTGATGACTTCAGGTGGAGGCATTGACTACCAGTATTGGAGCTAAGCTAATTTGCGGTGGGTGAGCTCTGCTCGTCTCTTCCATGTTACTGCACGCACAGTCAAAAGAATGTTATCTATCTTCTTGTGGAACTCAGGAGGGAGGCAGATAACAAAAAGAAAAATGCTTGCATCTTTAAAGTGGACGGAAAGTCCAAAACAAAGGAAGCTCATAATGTAAAGACAGAAACATCAGTCAAGATCTCCATCAATGGCAGTAAAAACACCACACAGCTAACAAAGCTAACGAGCAGCAGCTGCAGGTTACTTCAGGAAACTCAGTGAATCACAGTTGAGGCAGAGCAGCCAAAGAGCTTATAGAGAGTCTTCTCCTTAAAATATGATCCAGCTTGACTGAAGACGCTGATAGTTGTTGGTTTGTGACACAAATTGTCATAAAGCATCACACAGGGTTTCACACTCGCTTAATAAGGTTCCAAAGCTCAGTAACTGACACAGAGACACAAGGTAACTCATTACAAGTGTGATTGATTGACTGATTACAATAATTCTGACTTTGTCATTTAAGGTAAAACACAAACAGCTGCATGTTCCTTTTTATTAATTTTCTCTGCAGAAGGTTTAAAGTCTCTGCAGGTTTAAAATCACAGAAGTGAACTGAAACTTGTGTCTGTCTGGAAGGAAGAAACGCACGTGACCACACACAGTCGGTTTAAAGCACTTTCTGTTTCTGTTCGTTCCAGCCATCGGTCCGACTTCTCCAAGAGTGAGCTGAGCATTGGTGAGGAGATCGAGGAAGTCTCCATCGAAGGACCCGATCTCAGTGACAAGGTGATGCTCACAACCATTTCTGCTGCTTCCAAACTGAAAGCATTTAGACTGAACCCTGTTTGTCTGTGTGTGTGTGTGTGTGTGTGCGTGTGTGTGTGTGTGTGTGTGTGTGTGTGTGTGTGTGTGTGCGCGCACGCGCGCGCGCGCGTGTGTGTGTTCTGTTCTACAGTTTGATGAAACCACGCAGGACCTGAGCGTCTCTCAGCTCAGTCAGAGCCACGGCGCCGACTACATGGAGGAGGTGGCCTGACCTCCCATCATGCACCACTCTCGGCTCTGCCATTATGCACCTCTTTGTATGGTCAATATTTAAGTGTGTACAGTTTCAATGAGCAAATAAATGGATTTGTACAGAGAGGCTGTTGTTATTTCACTTCACGACGAGTCTTTTTCCTCACAGAGACATTGGTGATTGATGCAGTTGGTCTCTTAAACACACTCGTCTTCTCTGAGGCGTCCAGCTCCGAACACACGAAAGATGATTTCAGGTCATCGGCACAGTCTCTGCAGTGGATTTTCTCTTTGTGAGACAGAACTTTCACAGACAAGCCATCACAGCGTCACTCCAGCTGGATATGACAGTTTATCCACAAGCCATCCCTGCTCAACACCCATTGACTCGGCTGACCCCTCACACACACACACACACACACACACACACACACTTGAACGTCACGTTTTTTATTACCCTTTATAATTACAATAATTTAATAAATGAGATTTTAAGTTGCCAGATTTGCATGAATGAAGCGCTGTCTTTAAACGGAGCTTCAGCCGCAAAACAAAAAGAGAAGATATCGACTCTAAAGTCGTCTTGACAGAAACAGGTGCTGCTTCACCTGTGAGACTCTAAAACCAGCCAGTGCAGACAAACCTTTTTTTTGTTATTGTTCAGCGGATCTGGTGGAAACTAGCAATTTTGTTTAACCAGCCTCCTGTCATTGTGCAATCGTGGCCTTCGAGTGAAACCAGCAGCCACACACACACACCATGTTCAGAACATTAATCTTCTGAGTGAAACAACACGAGAGCAGCAGTAGACTTTTAAAACCACTAAAATGAAAAAATGAAATGAGTGAGGAGGTGAAAGAGGAAGACTTGAATTAGAGGTTTCACACATATACACACACACTTCCCTCTTATCAGTGTGTGTGATCAATGTGCAGTCGCTTCACCTCAACCTGAACGAGCAAGACAAGGGAAACCAGCAGCACCTGTAAACCCGTGAGTTCTGCTCTTTATCCAACTCTTTGATTTGAGTTTTTACATTTTTTTTTCTTTTTCACTTTGTCTGTCATTGCTCTGCTTTGCCTACTTCTTGCTTTTCTCCCTTTCATTTATCATTTTTAAGGAAACTTTGTGTTTTAGAGCCATCTTGCAAAGTCACATTTAGACTTTAAACTGAAGTTGGCCGTGTGGTTGCAGATAATCAAAAACTCACTGTGTGAATCTGAACCTTTGGTTTGTGTCAGAATAGTCTTTGGTTTGTTTCTCAGTCTGTTCATGTAACCTGAGACAAACACATGGTGACATTTGACTGACAGCGACTCAGTTTTGTGATTTTTTATCTTGAAAATCAACAGGATGTGCAGTTTAAAAAGGTGACGATCATGTCAGCTGTCAGGGACTTGATTTAAAAAAAAGCCAGAAGATTAACATCAGAGAAGGCACGTGAATAAACTCTTCTGCTTTTCAGCTGAACTCTCACTTAAAAACTTAAGTCACATTTTCTGTCTGTCTCTGATGACAGCAGAGGTACTGATATTTTACATTTTATTTTATTTCATTATTATTTATTTGTAATTAAGTCAAATTTGTTTTATTTATTAATTCACAATCACAGTCTGATGATGAAGAGTCACAATTATTAAACATTAAACTTGACTGTTTGGATCTGAGTCAACTGACCCATGAGTCTGAGATGGAAAGTAACTCAGTGCATTTATAATAATAATAATAATAATAATAACAATAATAATAAAACTTTATTTATGTAGCATCTTTCAAAACAAGGTTTCAAAGTACTTTACAATTAGAATCATAGCAATAGAAATAAGCAGTAAAACAAACAAATAAGATCCCGAACATTGATAAAAACTTAATAAAGACTGCAGTAGATGCCAGTGGTTGAGAAAAAGCCAAATGATTACAGTTAGTCTGAAGAGGAGATTTAAAAGAGGTTGCAGAGTTAACTTGCCTGAGATCTGCAGGCAGGGAGTTCCACAGCTTTGGGGCCAGTACTGAAAAGGCTCGGTCACCTTCTGTGACCAGCTGAGATTCAGGTGTCACCAGTAGGGCTCTGCTGGAAGATCTCAGACAGCGGTCGGGCTCATAGGGAGTCAGCAGCTCACAGATGTATGCTGGAGCCTGACCATGTAGAGCTTTAAAAACAAGCAAAATCTTTAAATCAATTCTAAAACTCACAGGTAGCCAGAGAAGACTGTTGTAATGTGGTTCTCTTCCTACGTGCTGGGAGCCTGGCAGCAGCATTTTGTTTTAAATGAAGTCTGTGGATGTTGCAATTACTGATTAAGTGCGTTACAATAGTCAAGTCTGGAAGAAATAAAAACACTGAGATTTAAGTATTGAAGTATTAAGTATTATGAGATTTAATAAGCTATTTTTGGTCAGTTGAGTTGGGCGAAGCAGGACTGTTACTTTGGTCACCTGAGTATCAAACAAAAGGTTTAAATCAAAAATTGCCCCTTGGTTTCAAGCCTCTTTGCAAACATTATTAGAAAAGACATTTAGCCTGGAGAAGAGATTGTCCAGCTGTAGAAAACTTTCTGACATCCAGTTTTTAACTTCAGTCAGACAGAACAAAATGTGTGAAATATCAGTGGTGCCAGGTTTTAACGGGACATAGAGTATGTCATCTGCATAGCAATGAAAATCTAAACTGTCTGTGCAGGATTTGCCCAAGGGGAAGTACATAAACAGTGAAAAGAAAGGGACCCCAAGTAGACCTGTGGGGGACCCCACAAGAAAGAGGAGCACATGAGGAGGGGACATTACCAATGGATGCAAAGACGTGTTAGATAAGAAATGAACTAGTCCACCTCCACAACACTGATGCTGACACTGTTCTTCAGACTGCTAATTAAGACATTGCAGTCCGCAGTATCAAGTGCTGAGCTGAGGTCAGAGAGAATTAAACAGAGAACAGCCCACAGCTGGCTGCAAGCATCAAATCATTTGAGACCTTAACCACAGCAGTCTCAGCACTATGTTTGGAATGGAAACCAGATTTAAATTTTCAAAAAACGTCATTGTCATTAATATTAGAGGTCAGCTTAGTGGACACAGTTCTTTCTAAAATCTTGGGTAAAAATGTCAGCTTGGAGATGAGTCTAAAGTTATTTAAAACAAAGGGATTCAGGGAGGGGATAAACCGTGGCATGTTTATAACAGGTGAAGAAAACTCCAGATGACAGAGAGCAGTTTATAATGGTTAAAATCTTTAGACTAACCATCAGAAAAACAGCTTTTTAAAACTAAGTAGGAATACAACCTGAAAAGCAGGTGGAAGATTCCAGGGCAGTGTGTTCCAGGGTTGCCAGAAAGATTTCACAGAAATGGTCTAGAGAAGAAGGAGGCAGGAGCCAATGGTAGGCTCTCTGAATTCAGTGTTGAACTGTTCACAAATTTCTTCAGTTTTGTTTGCACAATAATGAAATTATTTGCATTTCTCTGGTAAGGATTTTACAGGCTGGCTACGCAGCGGACCAATCTTCACTTATGCGAAACAGATGTTTCCAGCTTGAAGCCACAACTCCTCAACATTTTGTTTCCTCTGATTTCGGAATAACCTGTCGCCGCGTCTCTCATTGCTCACCGTGTTTGAGTTGTAGAGAAGAACTTTCTCCTCTGAAATTCTCACATTGTTTCATTCAAAAACTCTTTTAAATCATCAATATTTAACAAAAAATGTCTTCTTCTTTCCTATCAATCATCTGACGACTCCTCAGATTTATCTGGTGACCCTTCAGAGGGTCTCAACCCCTAGTTTGAACCTCTGGACTGAACCATCTAACTAAATTCAAAGTAGTTCAAAGTGTCTCCAGCTGCAGCAGCTCCAACAGTCTCTGCTGCTCCGACATGAGTACTTTCACTGAATTACTTGGAGCTGATAAATTTACTGGAGTAGGATTTCAATGCAGGACTCATACTTGTAATAAAATGTTTTTCAGTATGTTTACTGTGTGTTTCAGCACCTCATTCCATTAACTCTTCTTCCACTGAAGGTGATGACTTTATTCACTGACTAAAGCAAACAGGAAGTTAAACGTGCATCGTCCAGTTTGTGTGATTTTGAAGTCACTGCCAGCCTCAGACAATCATTAGCTGATGGTTTGAGGAAGTCGCGTCATTTAAAGGAAGTCTTTAAAAATTCAAACAACGTGTGCGTGTCAGGTGAGCACACACATGTGCAGGTGCATGTTTGTGTTTCCTGGTGGAGTTTGTTGTTTACCTGCTGTTTGAGTCCAGGTGACATTTGAAATACGGGAAGTCACAGAGGACAAACTGAGCTGCTCTCGTCCAGTTTGAGGGTCGCAGAAGTAGAGAGCAGGAACATGAGGCGATTGAGGAACTGTCCACTTTTCATGAAGAGTCTGTTTCTCTTCTAGATCAGTTTTTATCTGCAGCCTGACAGAAGAGCAACAACCCTCGCTGGCTTTAATGAGGGGATGATTTTACATTTTTACGTCTCCTCTCTGAACCTGCAGAGGCAGAATTATGCAGAAACTCTGCAGCTCTGTGAGGCAGCTTTAATATTCACTGTGGTCACTAGAAAAGTAAACTCATGTACAGCCTCTGAAAACCCGACGGGAAAACGGCAAATACAGTTCACATTAGAATATTCAAACCAGCAGCAGCAATCGTTAAATAAAAGTTCTTTGCTGAATTTTTGAACAACTTTCAAAAACTCAGAATGAAACTAAAACGAGGTGTGTGAAACCAGATCGGCAGCCCAAGTACGGCTCTGAGAAATCATCAGATTTCCAGATAAGATTTTGGTGGAACTTTCTGTTTAAATGACACAATGTTTCTCAACAAATCTGTGCATTCACAACATTCATGGAAGAGGTACAGTGCTCATTCACGACTATTTGCATTAAATGTGAAGCTGGAGTAAAACAGCAGAGACTCGAGCATTGATTCCATGAAGCTGCAGACTTCTTCTGTCCGACCTGCACAGCATGATTAGTTGATGCTTCTTTCAAGATGCAAAACCTCAAAATGACTGACCTTGTTTTCTTAAAAAAAAAAAAATTAAGTATTTATGTACATATGTATTCTGCGTTTTGCTTCCTTGCATTCTCGTGTGATAATAGTCACACAACAGTTTGTAAAAAAAAAAAAAAAAATA
>JAQFJA010002598.1:0-10321 GCA_029874485.1 Naso brachycentron | reverse complement strand
ACTGGATGCTCTTGTAGAAAATTACAGAAAGTTACAAGGACCTGACCAACATATCGGTTTGCCAGTATTATCCACTGATACTGGCCTTTCACAGATTGGTATCAGTTTATATGTTCTCCAATATGCAATGATATTAAAACAGTTTTTTAAGCTGGAAAACATATTTGAACTAGTAACTTAAAATGGTGTAATCACAGGCCATTATTTAATGACTAATAGTTAAAGTGTTTACTGTTCAGTGCACTGGTATTTGGAATAAAGTCTGGTAAAATTATAAGTATGTGATAACCTCATTCAGCCAATTTTTATAATATCAACCGATATATCGGGTATCTGAATTTTCTTGCACCCTAATATCAGTATCGGCATTAACCCAGAAATATCCCATTGCAATTTGATATTAATTTTTAAGAAAAAAAATATTCTGTCTTATATGATGAGACACCGCATTTCTAGTACACATATTGTTTTTGTAACCTTGTGTCCTAGAAACCAGGTTATTTATCTGCAATGTTCTAACCCTAACCCTAACCCAGTTCTAATCTCATCCATACTATATGCCTTAAAACGCATATCACATGACCATTCAACATCAATGAAACAGTACTTGTAATCCCACAGCGTCTGGATATTCAAGAAGGATTCCCCTTTCTGTTAATGCAGTCTGTAGAATTAGCAAGAGGATGTTTTAAGTCAATGTGTTTTCAGTCAACAGCTCCCAGGCATTGTGGCACAGCACGGGTTTGGTGGAAGTTAATGACAAGCTCCTTCACTTCGGACTCTGTCCACGGTGTTTTGATGTGAACTGGCCCCAGGAAGATGGTGATAGCCTTACAAACATGTCAGCTGATGACAAAATCAACTTGTCGGGATAGTACAAACACATTGGCAGTAAACTGGAGCATTCTCTTGGAATGTTAATTCGATGTGCAGGCCACTTTTGTAAAAACATCCACAGGCGCCTTCATTCTTGTTGTCATTACATGCGGAAGTAGTTTTTCGCTGAGGTCGATCGGGGCCGATCTGAACATGTGAAAGATTTCTTGCCATTCCTCTTGAACCACAACTCTGTTGAGAAAGTTCTCCCATAGGGCTGATAGCACCGCTGAACGCAGGAACTGTCACAGTAATAGCTTGCCTCCTGCGCATGTAATAATAAACTTTATTTATATAGCACTTTTCAAAACAAATGTTACAAAGTGCTTTCCAAGTAAAACCAATGAAAATAACAACCAAGACAATTAGTAACATCAGATAAAATCAGGGAAGGCTTTCCGATAGAAGTGAGTTTTGAGTAGCGATTTAAAACATGCTACTGATGAAGATGACCTAATGTCCTCTGGCAGATCATTCCAAAGCCTTGGAATCCCGTACTGAGAATGATTTTTTCCCCCTTTGTCATCAGTCGGACCCCAGGGACAGCTAAAAAACCTTTATTTGAGGATCGCAGAGTGTGAGCAGGAGTGTGCACAGATAAAAGGTCAGTGATGTATGCAGGGCTAAAACCGTTGAGTGCTTTAAACGTAATCAATAAAATTTTAAAATCAATCCTAAAACGTACTGGTAGCCAGTGCAGGGAGGCTAAAACAGGTGTGATATGCTCACGTTTCTTGGTTCCAGTTAGAAGCCTGGCGGCAGAGTTCTGCACTGACTGGAGCCTGTCCAGGGATTTCTGATTAAGACCGGTAAAAAGACTATTGTAGTAATCCAGACATGATGAAATAAAAGCATGTAAAATCATTTCTGTGTCTTTAAAAGATAAAAGTGATCTAAACTTTGACATATTTCTGAGGTGATAAAAGCAACACTGTACAAGTTTAGTCGTGTGCTGTTCGAAGCTTAAGTTACTATCAAACCAGACTCCAAGGTTTTTAGCGGAGGGTTTGATGGCGTCCACTAACGGCCCAGCAGATGACAGAATTTGCTTGGTCATCTGCTGGGGGCCAAAAGCAAGAACCTCAGTTTTGTTATCGTTCAACTGGAGAAAGTTTTGCGACATCCAGTTTTTGACAGCAGTGATACAAGCATTTACGTCATATTTTTATATTATGTGCCCCAGGGGGAGCATGTATAACGAGAATAGAATTGGTCCCAGGACAGACCCCAGGGGCACTCCGTACTTCAGTGAGGTGAAGGAGGACACGTAATTATTTGCTGCGACACAAAACATACGATTTGAAAAGTATGAATAAAACCACTTCAAAGCTGTACCTGCAACCTGCAGGTTGGAGAGGTCAGTTGAAAGGTAATGCTGCACTATTCTCGAGCAAAGTGCTCAGAGTGATTTTCCCTCCATATACTCGGGCTATTAGCTTTTAGTACGATAAAGTCTGAAAGACTAAAATGATCCCTTTCTTTGAGACAAACAGGGGTGGCGTATGCACAGTGTGGGTCGGATGGGTCCTAAATAGCTTCATACAATGCACTGAACAAATCATCAAAGCTACTTTAAGCAGGTAATCACACCCAAAATTTAATATCAATGACTGCTAAATACACAGACTCTAAGATACAATGGAAAAAAACAGAAATACAGGGAGCAATGACCAGCACAAGGAGGCCCCATTGTCGGGTAAAATCTGTGCACATTCACGTGGGCGGCAACCGCTTCTCGCTTCCCCTCTGCCACCCTTCACTCATTGAAATGACTGGAGGTGGCAAGTTGCTGTGAAAATTGCTTTACTATCATAAGGGCTTACTCTCAATAAAGCTAACTGAGAAATGGTATAAGCCCAAGATGTACCACTTTGTTTGGTTTTATAAAATACTGGATGTTACCCATTAAGTGTGTGTGGAGTAGAGGATGACATTTGTCGGGAATTCCCTTGGGTCACGTGATTCCTGTGGGATTCCAGTGGGATTAGAAGTTTTATTAATCCCGTGATTGGGACGGGACGGGAATAAAAATCAATGGGAACGGGCAGGAGTGGGAACGCCATTAATAGATGATGATTTTCAGCCGTGTTAAACAACCAAAAGGACAGACACGTCCATTGTTGTAGTCACCTTTCAGTGAGCCAAAACTATTTTGACTTTCGTTAGCCGGCCACTACTGGAAGTCAAATGCGGAGCGGGCGCGAGAGACACACAACAACAACAGTGGAGGGAGGTGGAGGAGATGAAGCCATGAAGCGTGAGCATGAGTAATCTAAAAAGAACACAAAATCCATTGACTTTGCTAATGACTAACTTACTAATTGAAAAAAAAAAAAAACGAGAGTGGGATGGGAGTGGGAGTAATTTTGAGCGGGAGCAGGAAGGAATCGGGAGTCATTCTACAGGAGTGGGACGGGATGGGATTTATTTCTTTACTCCGGGCCGGGATTGGGATGGGATGGGATTTTTTCTCTGGGAGTGGGATGGGACGGGAGTGAAAATCCACTCCCGTGTCATGCTCTAGTTAGAACAGGTCGCCACCTAGTGACATCAACATCCACTTGTGATTTAAGGTGACAGTGCCATAACTCTACATGTGCAAAGTTATTACTGTGCAACAATGAAGTAAGTGGATGACCAATAGTTGAGTTATGGAATAACTGCTGAGTGCAACAGCGAATAGAAGTGTACAATAAAAAAACATTTATTAAGTTTTAGTAAACATTTATTGTGCAAAACTCCAACTGTCAGACAAAGTGGAGTTTTAAAGTCTAATGGCTTTGGGCAGGAATGATTTCCTGAAGCGGTCCCTGTGACAGCAGAGCTGGATCAGTCTGTTGGAGAAAGAGCTTCGGAGGTGATGAAGAGGATGTCCATGATGGATAACAGTTTGCTCAGTGTCCTCCTCTCCATCACTTTCTCAAAGGTGGCCAGTTTGCAACCAATAACGGAGCTGGCCTTTCTGATCAGTTTGTTCAGTCAGTTGGTGTTCCTGGCTCCGAGGCTGCTCCCCCAGCACACTGCAGCAAACAACAGTGCACTGGCAACAACTGACTGGTAGAAGATCTCCAGCATCTTGCTGCATACGTGGAAGGATCTCAGCCTCTATAGTCTCTGCTCATCCCCTTCCTGTATACAGTGTCAGTGTTGATCCCCCAGTTCAGTCTGTTGTTGAGGTGCACACCCAGGTACCTGTAATTCTCAACCACTGTGACGTTCACCCCAAGAAAACACAGTGGTTGTGTGGTCGTCCTGTTCCTTCTAAAGTCAGTCGCCATCTCCCTGGTCTTGGCCACATTAAGCCACAGGTGATTTTTCCAGACTATCATTTTTTGTACACCCCACCACTGCAGAGTCATCCGAAAACTTCTGCAGGTGGCACAATGTCGAGTTGTATTGAAAGTCTGAGATGTACAAGGTGAAGAGGAAAGGTGACAGAACAGTCTCCTGTGGTGCTCCTGTACTACTTTCCACAATCTCAGACAGAACACTGCCCAGTCAAACAAATCGTGGTCTGCCCGTCAGGTAGTCAGTAATCCAGGAGATGGTGGACATGTCAAATCTCATCACACGCTGCTTCTCACTCAGTAGCAGTGGCTGGATGGTGTCGAATGCACTGGAGAAATCAAAGAGTGCATACGCCGTAGCAGGTGGATGATGGCGTCATCCACACCCAGATGAGGTTGGTAGGCTGTAAAAGGTCCAGTGATGATTTCACCTGCGATCTGAGGTGGGCCAGGACCAGCCTCTCCAGCACCTTCGTCAGTTGAGGCCAGATGGAGACTTCCTCTTAGAAATAGGAACTTCGCAGAATGTCCTCCACAGCACCGGGATCCTCTCCAGGCTCAGGCTCGGGTTGAAGAGGTGCACCAGATTCACAGACAGCTGGCTTGCACAAGTCGTCAGAACTCTGAAGCTTATACCATCAATGCCAGCAGCCTTTCCCTGGCGCAGCCTCTCCAGCTGTCTACTCACCTGGCCAGTAGTCAGGTAGGGGAGGGTGATAGTGGAGGGGGTGCTCGCAGAAGATGTGGGGGTTGTGTCCAAGGGGATCACTGGTGGAGGATGAAAGCTTGCACAAAAGCGGCGTGTGGAGGCATGATGAATGATGAATGGTGTTGAGGTGTGTAGGGGTAGGGGAGGGAGAGACAGCGGTGGGCTGTGAGCTAAACCTGTTGAAGAAACAATTTAGCTCATTGGCTCTCTTGAGGCTGCCTGCTGTTGGTCTGTCTCTCACATTGAACCCCGTGGCCTCCTTTATTCCGGCCCACACATCCCTCACCTTGTTCTGCATCCCTGCTCTGCCTTAGCTTCTCCCTCAGCTCAGCCATCAGCTCAATGTGCGAGCTATAGAAACTTTCCTTCACAGTAACATGTCCGGGATTGCACCACTTCTCATTGACATACAGTGCAAATCCTCCCCCTTTCTTCTTACTGCTTAGTCCAACGTCTCTGTGAAAGACATTATACTGCACTCACGGTATTCCCACTCAGTCCTGACCAGCGCGACGGGCTCGTCCGTCTTACTCCCCAAGGATCTCACATTCCCAATGATGATCACCGGAAGGGAGGGTTTATATCTCTGATGATTTTATGACCTGCCTGTTTAATGTTTGATGTTTTGTTTTTGTTTTATTAAGTTTCCCCTACTTCTCCCCTACAAGTCTGTTAATCCAAAATGTTGTTTAGATTAAAATAATGTTTGTTTTCTTCCAGCCATACTGACCCCTGATTTCAAAGAGTTTGATAAAATCCACCATACAATGGCCAATAGGGGGCAGTGTCCATGACTGCCAGTAATTTAATCTCCACTGGAAGGGAAAACTTCCAGTACTCCAAGTTTAGCACTGGAACATGAATTGTCTTTTAGGGCTGGGCGGTAATACGGCAATACTGTATACCAGGGTATTTAATTGTTTTTTTTCCCGATGTTCAATCAATAAAATTTCTTCAAGTGCCCCTCCCTAGGTCAGGCATCATATTTTTTGTTGCTGTGTGAATCATAAAGGGTTTTTTTGCAGCGCTTTATAATTTATCTTTAGTGCAGAGAGCCCAGCCTCCCGTCACAAACACTGCTTTCTGCTCCTCTCTGTCACTTTGGTTTGGAGACGGGAAGTGTCACAGAGCTTCCACAATCGGTTTTCATAAAAACCAGTTGTGAACCTGAGAGCTGTTTCGAGGTACTGTGCATTTGAGGCAGAGGAACACAGAAACCATTAAGACAACTGACATTTTACATGACCTGTGTTTCATGACTGTTCTTAACTTCCCTGCAGTCTGAGTAAATATAAGCCTGCTGTAACACGTGCACGAAAACTGTCCGTCTCAAACTGTTGATGGACTTGACCTGCCTCGCAGCATTTCTGGAATTTGTTCTTTTTGATAAAGGTGCTTAATGAAAGCCATTCAATCTGACACGTCAGGTCAGACTGAGAACTGAGCAGAGAGAAAGTAATAAAGACAGGGACAGATGACAAAGAGCAAGACTGATGGAGGCTGACAAAGCAGAAAAATGTAACAAATGTCTGGAGGCCGTTTTGAGTTCTCATCCTTTATCCCACCAAGCGCGACCCAGTTTCACAGGAAATACAAGCGGTGGAAGCAGGTGAGACGCTACAGAGGGACAGACTCTTGAGATGGAATAAATTACTGTACGCTCAGAGCCAGAAATAAGTTAAACTGATACCTCTGAATCCATTTCACAATTTAGAGCAGACAAACGCACAACATGGTGATTACCTTTAAAGTCCAGGATCAAAGAAAAAGATCATTTGGTGCTAGAGTCAAGAGATAACGTGGTCAGGATGCTCGCTGTCGTCAAGAAAATATTTTAATCTCTGCTGCTGAAAGACACACTGCACTGCAAACCTGCTGTAACTTGATGAGACGCCTTAAGATTAGAGCCTGACCCATGTGGGATTTTGGAGCCGGAGTCTGTGCCGATATTAGAAAGCAGGAAAATTAATATTGACTAGTTGTGGTTATTAAATACTCATGACAATGATGTGTAATGGAAGCAGGATATCTGATAGGGATGGGCCTTTCAAGCAAAAGTGCTTTTCAATAGTCGCTCAGCATTATTCGACAATTATTCGAAAATCACTGCACCCTCCCCAACATGCACACGCACATACACATACACAAGCACACACACACACACACAAACAAACTGAATGCACAACACAAAGCGTGAGGCTTCAACTGTTTCACTTACCATCAGTTCTCCAGGTTTTCAGCAGTATGTCGCTCCAGCGTTGCTTCAGTTTGCAGAGCAGCTCTCTACATTTTCTAGTTGCATAAGTAACGGCAGGTGACGTTGCACATGATTCAGTTGTAAGCGCTGCCCATGAATCCGTGGTCAGAGACACTTTTTCAACACAACTGCGCAGCGCACATGCATTACTGTCATACAGTTTCTCCAGTCATGTTAACATTAGCTTAGTCTGGCAGAGTTTGTGCTGCACTTCATTTTCGTTTATTTTCTTGAAAGAGTTCCACACAGAACTATTTGAAATCTTTGTATTGACTCTCACAGCACTGTAGTAACTGTTAACACTACCTCGTGTGGAAAACATTGTGCTGCTACACACATTTACTGATCCTGGTAATAACGTGACACTACTAATGCATGTAATAACGCACTATTTGCCGTTATTGCATTATTTCCAGATGCTGGAAAAATAAGAGAAAAACAGCAACAGTTTTGTGGTTTGTTTGTTTTTTTTTTTTCAAAAAAACAGAATTATAGTCACCTGAATTTTTTTGATTTTAATATTCAAAAGTCATCCCAAACATCTGGCATTTGAACAAACATTATTCCAAACATCAGTGCACTGGACAGTAAAGATTTCACTTATTAAATAATGCACTGAAAATAGAAAAATAAATAACAGACCACCCTGTGCTGGAAAAACTACATAAATAAACAATTTTAAATCACTTAAAAACAGTTTTAATATTGGCACATTAAGGAAATATTGGTCGATAATATCAGCAAAGAGATATATTGGTCAGGTCCTAATAGACACCAAGAAGCAGCTTTCACTGTTTGCTTGCAGCAACATTTGTGCTGAAAAAAAAGCCACAAGAGTAGGAGAAAGGTTCAGAGTTTGGTCATATCCTGGATGGAGAGGCTTGTAAGACTGGGGAGCTACAGAGGGAGCTGGAGGTCAAGCTTTTTTATTTACAGGTACGTCTCCCTCTGATCACTGTCTGTAACAAATACCAAACACCAACGTTTGACGAAATCTGTCTGATAATGATTGGCAATGACTGGATCTGAAGATTTGGAAGTAGATTCTTTCCAGACCAGATGAACGATTGTATTTGTCAACACCAACTAACCCAGATGAGAACACACTCAGTCCAACTCATCCAGACTGATACAGACTCAGTCCCAGTGGTCACCACACTCAAATCATATGATTAATCTGCCCGACAGTCACAACATGTGCTCCTAGCTTTAGTGAATGCCGTGATTAAGTAGAATCAGGATGGTTGCTCTCGACCTGTCTTAGCTTCATCAATAACTGAAAAGTATACCCCTGCCTTTGATTAGAGGGTGTGAGTGTGGTTTCTATCCTCTGGAGCAAACTTTCTCTCAGTTTGATTTCCTGTCCTAAAAAATCAAGTAAACATACGACAAACTTGGCTTCTCCTCATTCTTTATGTTTTTGCTCGTACTGCTTTCAGGCAGTTTCATGTGTTAAAACGGCACAGAGACTTGATATTTACTAGCTGGTCCGTATGCCATGCATTTTTAATGCCACGCTCATTTAAATTCAACTCCCTCCCTGTTGTTAAGATGGCATAACACTCATGTTGTGTTGTTTGTCTGGAAATGTATATGTGCTGCCGTGTTTTATGGTCAGACCTCGCCTTGCCATACAGAGTTTACATCTCAAAGGCGTCGAGATGTATTTGAATGAAAACACAAATCAGTTTGTGTTGTATTCTTCAAAGAGTCAGTGGCAGCATGGATGCTGCGTTGCTTTAATATCTACTGTGTCCATATATCAGTTCTGCTAATTATCCAGTTAATTAGTCCGGTGATAGACGGATTAGAGAAAACTGTTAATCACAAGTGAGAACACTCCAGGGAGAGAAGCTCATCATGAAAGGACGTTCATATTCTTCCTCCTTATCTCTTCTTCTGCTGCCGGCAGGATCTCCCAGGAAACACACTTGTTACGTCAGACGTGAGAGGATGTGAGTTTATGCAGACATTTCTACAGACTTCAGGCCTTCACTTACACACACACCTCATCCTTTTCTTTGTAACACACCTGATGACTTCAGCTTGTTTTCAGTCGTTTGGAAATTCCCAGTGTATCACACCGTATTATTCTGTCATCATAAATTTGTTTTTATTTAAGTAGCATCTTTCTATTGAAACGAAAATGATGACAAAAATTGTTTGTCAGTGACATCAGAACAGCTCCACGGTTGTCAAGCCCAACAGCCGTGGCTTTTGGACTGACAGCAAACACGCTGCAGGGTTTGGGTTAGGGTAGGCTGACACCCTAACCCGCTGCAGAGATATTCCGACGGGCAAATTTCATTTTGGTATCTGTATTATTGACGACTGATAGTAACTTCTACTTAACTTATACAGGGACCTAACCGATAAATCAGTTTGCTGATTTTGGCCCGTCACAGATATATCAGATGTATCATTAAAACCATTTTTTAAGGCCAGAACAAAATGCTTGGACTTAAAATGGTATGATCATGTTTGTCCAGCAGAGAGCGGTCTGCTACTTAATAACTAATAAGTGAATAAGTATTTACTGTCAGTGCACTGATGTTAAAAATAAAGTTTGTTACCCTGTAAAATATCCTACTTCCATTACATGTCTTTAGGGCTGCAGTAATCAAATATTTCATAGTCGAGTATTCTATCAATTACTCTGGCTATTAATGGAGTAATCTCATAAGAAATATTGTGCGTGCTGCATTACATTACTTTTGGTCTTTCTAAGTGTAATTGTAATATACATGAGAGTAAATCAGACACAACCCTTAAATGAACGATATGTTTCCTTAAAAAAAAAAAAAGAAACATCATTCAAGCATCTTTCCATGCTGAAGCTGTCTGTATTAAGACTGTAATTAACCTAAAGAGAGTATAATATTACTTGTTATTTATATTTATCACTTGGCCAAAGTAAATATTAATATTAGGTTCATAAGACTGACAGCACCTTTATTTGCTATATTGAAGTGATTTGCTGCACCTGCTGACTCACTGATTAAAATATTTTTTCCTGTCGGATTGGAAAGGTGTGTTTTATTTTGGCCTTGAACAATTTAATTGCAGGATTTTTGTTTCTCTGAGTTTTTATTTTAGGAACAAACAGTAACTCAGAGAACTTACAGATTAACTAGTCAGCCACGCCACCACACTGATTTACATACATAACTGGTTATTACATTTAGCCATAAT
>JAQFJA010002569.1:0-10322 GCA_029874485.1 Naso brachycentron | reverse complement strand
GGCTCAATTTGGGCAAACTGAAAGTATCGCAGCACTCTTCGGAATTTGGTAATTGTGGACTCCTCAAATTCATTGTCTATCTGGACACCAGTAAGTTCCTTGAAATGAACCCTCATTCCATTTTCCTGAAAGAGGAAAGGCCACTCCTTCAGGACTTCTTCTGTTTCCTTTGTTCCTGACAGTATGTCTCTCCTCTGTGATGGAAAAGTTTCCACCATCAATCTTTCAATCTTTGCATCTTTTTCTTATTTTCTGTACATCCTCAACAGTTCTTCCTGTTTTTGCTTTTGCATTTGTTTAGTTTCTCCTGGAGGAAACCCTGGATCAGAATTCACACAGCCATAGGCATCTCTGATCTTCTTTCCATCAGGCGTACCGGCATTTTCTGAAAGCCTTTTCCTGCAAGGCACTGCTTGGAGACGTCGGTAATTATCTATCCGTGATACAAGTTGTTTTACAAGTGAATCATAGCCAGTGCCAACAACCTGGCCCTCAATTTCATCTCGGAAAGATTTGGGGTACTGCATTACTATTTGTCTCGAAATTTTAGTTATGTGTCTTTTCCCAGGTTTTTTGCACACTGCAAGTATCTCAGCCACCAAAATTCTCACTACCTCTCTCCGCTCTGCTGCAGAGGGCCTCTTCTCATCATCTAACAGTTTCTTCGTGCTTGATGGCATCTTGTTCCACGGAACCTTGAAGCTGTAATGCCAGCTGTTATCAACAAAAAATGAGGACCCATTCTCCACAGATTCAGTGGGTGAGGCTTGACTCATCAGAGGATGTGAGGCTGAACTCGGCAGAGGAGATGAGGTTGAACTTCTTACATGTGCATGTGGGCTCCTTTCCGTAGCTGTGTCTTCACAGTCACTAAAACACAATTCATCCTGAGTGCTTGATTCCTCACAATGGCTGGTTGATAGGGAGGAGGACTCATCCTCTACTCTCATCAAACCATGTGAAGCTGAAACACACAAAAATACATTCATATCAGTAAATATCATTCAGATATTCACTTACATATTTTCTGCAGTAATATCTACATATATATTAAAACTTCAAAATAAGAAAAGTGCTGCTTGGAAATGAATAGTTAACTGTTTTAACCTGCAGATTTTTATCTGGTTTTCATTACTATTTTCATTTGGACTTACATTTGATGCAGGCCATGATTTTTCGAACCTCAATGGGCTTTAAGGCTCCTGCAAGGTCCTCCGCTGCCACGTACATCAAATCCTGGTTGGATTCCACTCCGAGGTCTTTTATAACTTGAGCAATTCTTTCTATTACAGCCTCTTGACTGAATAGAGCCTGCAGGGATTCGGTCAGGTGACTCTCCCAACCTGCCATGCTTGAAAGGGGAAACAACAAGATTTCAGGAAAGCTGATTACTCATTACATCACAAGTGCAATATCTTAATGTATTTGTCTGCATGTACACACATTTAGCATGGAAATAATACAAATTACAACACTGACATTCATCTACCTCAGAGGTAGCACAGAAGAATAGTTGGATCAGTATTGGTCCACAACACTATGCTTTAGAGAGAGGACATTTTGTCCATTCAGACTGTACAAGGCCAATGGGTAGAAATCCAGGCACTGTTCTGCCTGGACGCAGCACATACCCTTGGCTGTTTCTCTGACTTCATACAGTCCAAACTCTGAACAATATAGTGACATGAATGGTGTCACCAGAAACCACACATCATTGTCATCTTTCATCAAGATGATCTCAATACGCCCAAATTTGATTGACTCATCACTCTCTCATTTCAAACAGAGAAAGGATCCCTTTTTGTACAGGGTTCCCTTCAGGTTGACCTCTGTGCACACATACTCAGGTACTCACTGCGCACTGTGTCACTGTACAAGTTAGCATGGTAAGGAGTGGAGCTGTTTGACTTCAACACTGGTGGAAAAAAGGATTTCGAGTTGAGAGTAGTTTGGAGGAGTTGGTGCAGTTTTGCAAGAGACTGGCACACATTCTTGAAGTTTTGTATCCTCCTCACACACCTCTTGAAGTAAGAGTGTTTACTCTCAAATCGCATTGTCCATTGCCGTATTAGTGGACCAAGTTTGAGAGTCAGTGATGCATAGTGGAGAAGATAGTGGTGTTTGGGTTTGAGGCGCTCACAGGGAAACAGTGTTTTCCTTGTTTCTAAGTATTCCATCACAACAACATTGAGGTATGCAACCTGGGCAATGGTGATCTTAGGTGCACACACTAGTTCCACTAGCTCATTTAAAGTGATCACTAGTTTCCACACTTGGTCATGAGAATCCACTTTGTCACCAATAATGACAGGCAGGAGCCGAAGAAGACACCAGTTCTCTGCTGCTTGGCCACCTGTTGTGTTGGCCTTTTCACTCACCTGACAAGGAGATTAGCTGGAATCTGACTCCTTGTAGGCAAACTGAAATTCTCCTGTTCAGTTGAGAGTATGTAAACCAATGCCTAACTTTTATGAAGTAGCGCAGGTAAATGGCTAAGTCATAAGACACAACTCCCTCAAACAAGTCATGCCCAAGGCATGGGGGAAGGCCTGGCTGACATACATGAAAATATTTAAGAGAGTTGAACACAGAGTCACAATATATGCCTTTGACATCACCCACATCACCCTGCTGTAATGTCTGCACTGCTTCTTTGTAGCTCTCAACTGTTCGCACAGGAAAGCTCTGGCTCACGTTCTCAATTTGGTCTCTTGGTATCTCACAATACCTGCAAAAATACGTGGAAGTGCTAAAGTTTTGTGTGTAGCCACCAATGAAGTGTGATCCAAGATTGTCACCAACAATATATATTAATGTTGCTCGAACCACATGACCAGAAGTGGTCACAAATCCATGTTCTTCTAGCTGTCTCAGGTCTGACAACATCCTAGAGAACACTGTCTCCTGGCCAAAGGTTTTGAAGTCAGTCTCTTTGCACAACAGTATTAACTGCATGTTGTCAATGCTGGAGCGATGAAATGGCTCAAAATCAGCAAGTGTGAAGTACACTCCCACAAGCTTATGCTTTTTCCTTGAAGACCCAAGTGGATTTACCACTTCAAACGCATCCTGATACATGATCAGTTTCAACATGTCTGTTCGCTGAAACAGCTCACTGGATTTGAAGACTGAACCATCACAAATATCACTCAAGAAGCCATCAGACATTCGGTGATTGTGAGACTTAATACACTCTTGCCACACAAAAGGGTCTTTAAGAATAGCTCTTAGCGTGTCAGATAAAGGTATGTATTGCACGTAACAGTCTTTTCTGTGTTCATTAGAGCCCAAGTGAACATCTTCTGGGTGCACATAAGGGAAGTTCTTTTGAAAATATTTACTTCTTGTATAATCAGTGGTGAGATGTGAGCTACACACAGAATGCAAATCACTTTCGTGAAGACAATGAAAAACCGAATCAGTCTCTGTATCTGTTATGCTCGTGTTAACTTTGAGCATCTCTTTAAGCTTGTCTTTTGTGTACTCGTGACAAATGTTATTCAAACCATTTATTTCTTCAACAATCATTTGAATAGTTGAAGATGGAACAAGATACTTTGCCTGGAGTTTCATGTAGAATAAGCACAAATTTCTCATGTACAAAGACCTTGTGTCTGCATCTTCTGTAACTGGAGCATGATTCTCACTTTGTTCCGTTGCAGTTTCAGTTTCAGTGGATTCAATGTCAGTGGACAAAGATGGCTGGACTTCTGTCACACTAGTATGAACACTAGTTTCATTTTTATGTGTCCTTGAAACATGGGATGTAAATGATGACTTGACTTTAAAAGTCTTGTTACAGTTGCTGAATGGGCAATGTACTAGCTCATGCTTAGTCAAATGCACCTTCAGGTGTACAAGAAGATCTCTCAGATCTATGCATGGCTTGTTACAGTTAACATAACTGCATACAAATGATGTCTGTGTGCTATCCACCTGTGAAACAGAGCTGTTGTGGGAACGACAGACATGGCCTTTTAAGGCACTGTACTTTGTGAATCTCTGTTTGCACTCTGAAAAGCAGCATGGAAAGTAAGAGTTCCCCTCGTGTCTGTGCAGAATTTGATGATCAACATAGCTTTTGATACTTTTCAAAGACATACCACATGAGCTACATGTAAACTTTGCACGAACATATGCCATTGTGGTCCACTGTGTGAAAATTTCCCAACTCCCATTAACATGGAAAACAGTAAAATACCAGTCGCATACGAGATAGCAATTTCTTAGATAAATTGGTCATGACATTTAGCCTACCTGAAAGTACGAACTCGTTGTAAATTGTAAAACTACTCCTACAACGCTAGCAAGGCACTTACATTTCAGAAACCACTGTCAACAAACATTTGTAGTCTCATGCACTGTGGTTGAAAATATTTCTTACCTTATTCTCCGTTTGGAGAAGTAACGAGGGATGTGAATACGACGAAGCCGTTTGCTGGTGAAAAAGACATGCGGAGTCGGCTCTGTGAAAAACTCGCTGGTGTACGTGACTTGATGCAACGTGGATGCTGTAGGTAAATTGTGTGCATACGGGGTCTCCCAGGCTTAAAATCCAGGGCCTTTGAGACTTCAGCACCACAGAAAGGTGGCACCAAAAACTCCGCCTCAATCTTGCAAGAAAGTTGCTAATAGCCAAGTGCTGAAAGTGTTGCGCTTTGGTAAGATGTATTTTAGTTGACGCCGGTTCGATTCCTGCTTGGAATAACTTCTACTTCATGTCATTTCCCCTGTCTTTGATTGCTGTTTTGTCTCCCTCCTCACTCCTGTCTAATCAGGTCTGATATAACACCACTGTTCTGGTGGTCTGTATGAATATAATTCTCTAATTAATTACATATCATTCCTTAGAATTGAGATAACAATATTTCCAAAGGAGAAACTAATACTCGTGCCTTAGTCTCTTTGTTTTCATAACATTGAAAAATCATTAGATTTCCATGTTCAGGACTTTGTGTGTGTACAGCATTGCCATTGATATGTTGCTTGAATCAAAGTTAAATCAAGTCATAGATTCATAAAGTACTTGAATCAAGTATCCTTAAACAGTAAAACCCCAAACCAGTTGTTATGAATTATGTTAAGTCTTATGTTTTCTCACCAGAATGTGATTTATTTTTTTTTTTTATAATGTATGTGTACATAGAAATCATATCAATCACCTGAGCCAGAGCCAAGTTACATAGAGCAGTGGTTCTCAAAGTGGGGGTCGCAAGACACAGAGAGGGGGGTTGTGAGATGCCTTCCAAAGAACAAATACATTTTTTAAATAATTTAAAATTTAAAAAAATTTAAAATTTAACCCATCATTGTAGAAATACTGGTTATATTCTTTGTTATATTCTGTCATAAATTACTTCAAAATAATATTATGGCTTTTAAGTAGGGATGTCCGATAATATCGGCCAACCGATAATATCGGCCCGATAATGGCTTATTTATGTAATATCTGTTCATATCGGTATCGGGTTTTCCTCCGATAATAAAATCCGATAATTGAAACCATGGTTTTGCCTGTTCTGTGGGGTTCTGACATGGATGTATTTAGAGAGCGCGGTGCACGCTTGATGACCTCATCAAGCCACCCCGGAAGCAAAACAGCGGCAGCAACAACAGTGCGTGGCTAGCTGGCTAGTTGTAGCTAACGAGCGAGCAGCGTGCGAGCAGCGAGCGAGCCGCTCGTTGCTGAAAAATGTCCGTGGTCTGGAACTTTTTCGATGTTTCACCAGCAGATAAAAGGTATGCCGTTTGTAAAAGTTGCGAGGCACTCGTCATGCGAGGGGGGAATAAGACTTCGTCTTACAACACCACGAATTTAATCGCTCACATAAGGAACAAGCACCCCGAAGCACACGAAGTGTTTGTGCAGCAAACGAAAGAGAAAACTCGAGGAAAGGACACCCTGAAAACAACAACCCAACTCTCACTCAAAGAGTCAGCAGTTAAAAAACTTAAATACAGTAAGGAACACCCTAGACAGAAAGCTATCACCCAGAAAATCATGGAGTGCATTGCCCTGGATAACCAGCCTTTTACAATAGTGCAAGACAGGGGATTCAGCGAACTAGTCGAGTTCCTTGAGCCACGATTTTCCATGCCGAGTCGGAAATATTTATCGGATGTTTGCCTCCCCGAATTGTACAGAGCTGTTCGTGGACGTGTCGACAAGCTAATTTCAGATGCTGTTGCAATTAGCTTCACAACAGACATTTGGTCTTCCAGCGTCAGTCAGGTTAGCATGCTGTGCTTAACCGCTCAATGGTTAAATGCAGACTTTGTCCTTAACAAGGCTGTGCTTCACTCTCAAGAGTGTCGTGGATCGCACACGGCGCAAGCAATCGCGTGTGCTTTTGAAAAGATGTTTGACACGTGGAAAATCTCCAAGGAGAGGGTGCATGTGGTTGTGAGGGACAACGCACGCAACATGGCCAAAGCTACGACAGAGTTCGGTGTGCCAAGTCTGCCTTGTATGGGCCACACGTTGCAGCTTGCAGTGAACGGAGGTGCCCTGTCTCAGCGCAACGTAGCAGATGCTCTGGCTGTGGGGAGGCGAGTGGTGGGTCATTTCAAACACTCACCACTTGCTTGCAGTCGTTTTCAAGATATACAAAGAGAACTCAACATGCCAGTGAAAAAGTTGCAACAGGATGTGTCCACCAGGTGGAATTCCACCTACTACATGATGCAAAGCCTGGTGGAGCAGAAGAGGACATTAAGTGCATATGCTGCAGATTTTGAACTCCCTGCAACATTGAATGCAACTCAATGGGGGATTTTGGAGAAGATGATCAACCTTCTGGAGCCCTTTGAACAGCTAACCAGAGACATCAGCTCTGCGGAGGCAACTGCTGCAGATGTCATCCCTGCTGTGACGTCCCTCACACGGCTGCTGGCCAAGGTTGATGAAACAGAAAAAGGTGTGCAAACAGTCAAACGCAGCCTATTGGAAGCTGTCTGCAATCGTTTTGATGGTGTGCAAGATGTACCGCTGTATGCCATTGCAACAATGGTTGATGCTCGGTATAAAGATCGTTACTTTAACTCTGATAAGAAGAGGCAAGCACTGAATATGCTGCTGAATGTTGTGGAGGAAATGGCTGGAGGTGGTGATGGCCACCAGGAAGAGGCTGCTGGTGCCATTGAAGGTGACCCAGGCCAGATGGATGAGAGCCCACCACCAAAGAAGGCAAGAAATGAAAGCTTGCAGGACATGTACAAAGAAATCCTTGCAGAGAATGATAACATGAAACAAGCAGCTACTTGTGAAACATCTTTGCAGGTGAGTAAATAATAAACATATGAACAAACTATTTTCATTCACAGCTGTCTGTGCTTTGGAGAAAAGCTAATAGAATTCCATATTTGTTTACTTTTTCTTTAGGTGCATGCATACTTGGGAGAAGTCACCATCCTCAAGAAAGAATGTCCTTTGAACTACTGGAAGAGCAACCAGACCCGCTTTCCTGCTCTTGCCAGTGTCGCACGCAAGTACCTCACTGCACCATGCACCACTGTAGACAGTGAACGGTTGTTCAGTGCTGTCTCACATGTCATTGACGAGAAGAGGAATCGCATACATTGTGACAATGCTGAGATGCTTATTTTCATTCAGAAGAATCTACCCCTCACACATCAGTACAAAGATCAGAATTAGAGCAGTCCACACCAGACAAGTCAACATCAGTCTTTCAGCCTCATTTGTTGCACTTTAAGAGAGGACTATGTTCACTTCTTTCAATTTAAGCTGATCTTATTATGTTGCCTTTTTTATTTGCACATTTTTTTACTCATATGGAAGAGAGGGCCGACTGAACCCAGTTTATAATTTTAATGATTGTTCTAGCCACGTTATGGACAGTTATATAGGCTCATCAATCTTTCAGCATCATTTAGGCCTATTGGACTTTGACAAAGAACTTTGTTTACTAATCTGAAAAGTCTGGACTGAACTTTGTGCCTTTCTTGTTTTATTTTGCACACTACATTAATATTGTAGGTTTTGTTTTTTGCAAATGTTTTGCAGGGCTTATTTAGCCCTGTTTATAGTATATTTCTTAAGTACTGTATTAGTCCAAGTAAGGGGCTAAGGACTGAGTGTCCTATATCTGTGCACTCTTGTTTGCGTTGTGTGCACTTTACCTCAGAGTGTTTATCGTACCTTATAGAGTTGAGCAGCAGTTTCAATGTAGCAAGTTGTCCTACACTTAACTTTTTTGGTTAACTTAAAGCTTTAAAGAGTGTGTGATCCAATCTGTAAGGATTAAAAATGATGTTAAAAATAAATGACCTTTCTATAAGTTGAAGTTGTGTCTTTGTTTTTTATGCATCTAACAGATCACCATGATAAAAGTAGGTAATGTATTAATTCCACAACAGGAGACATGTAATGTGTTCTGGAGAAAAACACCTTCTTACTCTATATCTGTATCGGTTTATATCGGAATCGGGAATAAAGTGTTCAGACAATATCGGCACATCGGATATCAACAAAAAGTCAATATCGGACATCCCTACACCAGAAATATGTTCTGACAACCCATATGAATATAATTAGAGAAGGTTATGAACAACAAATGATGCTCCACAACACAGACATGTTAACACTAGACAGCTGAATAATTCTGAGGAAAGCCAAATTCAGAAAAAAGACAATTCTCTACAATAATTGTAGGAGAAATAGGTGCTCCTAATGAGTATAAATTTCACAATTTACATTTTTTTTTAGTATTACAGTCACAGTAGTAGTTACTAGCTCAGAAAACACGGATGTAAATTGTGGTTACGACAAGAGATTAATTATGTCATGCCTGCACTCTGATATCTGGTTCATGTGGTGTTGCCTACATTCTGTGGTTACACAGCCTCAGTTTATGATAAGATTATTGTTTTTTCAGATTATTGTACATAGCATTGCAATTTACATTAATGAAATGACCACAGCAAAAAGGCAGATTTATTTTCTTCTGGGATTAAGCCCAAACAGTAAGCACTGACATTTATTTGTTGTTATATTTACAACATATAATGCTGTAAGGTGAATATCTGCTGATAATATTGGCAAACTGATATACTGGTCGGGCCCTATTTACAGTGCAGCTGAATTCTTCTGTTGCTGTGTCTTTTGGCAGACATATCCACAAAATCCTCAAGATTAATGGATCTAGGCCTTCTTGACTCGACACTTAACACCCCCAAGTTGCCCAGCTGCTCATCGGTCATCGTATTTCTTAAGACAGTCAGACAGAAAAACTGTGCTCACATGCTGCTGTGCTCAAGGTAATGCAAAGTCTAAACATCTCATAGAACACCTCATTAAACTGCTTGAGGAAGACTGCAAGCTCTGTTAAACTGCTAGGTGTTTCCTAGCCAGTAGTTAGCTTCCTTTCAATAATGCACTTAAATGAGGGATTTCATATTCTAGATCTTCAGTGTTGCAGTTGTATTGTGAGGCAAACATCTCTCTCACAAAATGTGGAACTTCAGGGATTCATGGCTTGTATGCCTTGCATTATGACAGTTACAATAACCCTGTATGAAAGGATTCCTTATCTGTGTTGACCTGTCTTTGAGCTGTTGGGATTGACATGTAATATTCCTTAAGCCTAGAGCCTGGTGTGACCTGACGGCCTGAAGGTGCAACACTGAAATCATACTGATCAGCAAGGGTTATAGTATCCATTTGTCATGAAAGTAAGAGCCCTCTCTGTAAGAGTTCATTGTCTTGACTACAGAGTCAACAAGAGTCACAGCTGTGGCCAAATTTAGTTGAGGGGACTGTAAAATATCTGAGAGATATTTTATTTCTCCAGAAACATTGGTGAATGTTACTAGGAGGCCAACAAACTTCAAATCTATTTGGGCTAAAAGCCCTCTTGCCTCTACAGCCCTGTCGCCATTTTTCTCTGCAGATGTTTCTCTCAGCAGATGCATGATGGCTGTAAGTCTGTCCTTCAGTGTCTTACAAGCATTGTACCTACATGCCCATCTTGGGCCCTAGTTTTGTGGCGCGGCACGGGGTGGCGCAGGGTGGTGAAGCCGGCGCAGTGCAAGTTTCGAGTGGCACAGCCCGGTGCGCTGTCAGTTTGGCAGTTTGGTAGACCGTGCTGCGCCAAGATGGGTATGACGGCGCGGCAGGGGGAGGTGTCACATATTCATCATGGCGCAGTCAAAGTTTCATGCAAAAATGCCCCGCCGAGGGTGCGGCAAAAGCTTGCCACCTCAAACCCGGTCTACTTTCAGCACAAGGCGCGCGCTGCCGGTGCGCACACGTCACCAAGACGTCACAGGCAGGTTTCCACAGTTTCAGTAACATTTCAATGCAA
>JAQFJA010002562.1:0-10323 GCA_029874485.1 Naso brachycentron | reverse complement strand
GTCTTAAATTGTTTGGTTTTGGAAATCCATTTATTGATACTATTGAAATGTTTCATAAAGGTATTAATAGCTCAGTGATTATCAACCACAGCACCTCTAATAGATTTAATACAAATCGTGGTGTTAGGCAGGGATGCCCAATTTCACCTTTTTTGTTTATCTTAGTTGTTGAATTGTTGTCATTAAATATAAGTCATGATACTGAATTCAAAGGCATCACTATTTTTAATAGAGAAATAAGAATTTCTCAACTAGCGGATGATACAACCCTTTTTCTGAAAGACAAAGAGCAGTTGGGCAAAGCTATTGATCTAGTAAACCAGTTTTCTTTGGCATCAGGTTTGAAACTCAATGTATCTAAATGTGAATTATTGCCCCTTCACTATTGTGACAGTACTTTCATCGATAATATACCAGTAAAAGCCACGGTCAAGTATTTGGCCATTCATATAACCAAAAATGCAATAGCAAGGCAACAACTGAACTTTTCTGGAAGAATTAAAAAAACAAGAGATATCTTCAACCTTTGGCTTCAAAGAGATTTAACATTATATGGCAGGGTCCTTCTGTCGAAAGCTGAGGGCGCTTCTCATTTTGTTTATCCATCTCTTTCTCTCTTTGTGAATGACACCACTGCTAATGAAATAATAAACTATTTCTAGATTTCATCTGGAGGAATAAAACACACAAGCTTAAAAATGCAGTTCTATCTAATAACAGAGTGGAAGGTGGTCTTGAAGTGCTTAATTTCAATCATATTATCAGTACTTTCAAAATTAACCGGTTAAAAATATGTTTGACACATCAGAATTCATTGTGGTTCTTCGTCCCCAATCATATTTTTGAAAAAATTGGTGGACTTGCTTTCGTTTTAACCTGCAACTGTGCACCTGACAAACTTCCGGTTACGCTGTCTAAATTTCATCAGCAGTCACTTCTTTCCTGGAAACTGTGCTTCATTCACAATTTGTGTGTATGTATAAAAAAAATATTCATCCTTATATATTAATGCACGGTAGTTTGAATGTTCTCCCTGTGTTTTTGTAGTTTTTCTCCAAGTGCTCTGGTTTTATTCTACATGAGATAGATAATAGTATAGATGATGGATAGAGTGAGAGATTAAATCAGAAAATGTTTAAAAATGGAATTGGATATTATTCTGTAAACCCTGATTTCTGAGAAGTGGAAAAAATATTAAAATAGAAAATAAATAGAAATTTTAAAAAATGAAACAAAATACTGGAAAAAACAAAACCTTATGCTGAGACAATTTTCACTACATGTACTAAGTTCATGAGTTTTACTTTATACAACCTACAAAACTCTGTTGTGGGGTTGAGAACTTTAAAGGGTAGGGGGACATTATTTGGAAACTTTCAGGGAACATTCATGACTTTTCACAAATATTTAGGGAAACATATTGTAGGATGTTCCATTTTGGTCTCTAAATCACATTCCTACAATGTCCAAAGCTAGGAACTGTCCATTCCCAAAACACTGTGTAAATGTTCCTGCGAGTCTAGAAGATGTCACTTTATGAAATTCTCGGAATGTTCCTGATGTGTTGCAAGGTAAGATTCTGAAATAGGTATGGGAATGTTATTTTTTGGACTTTCAGGGAACATTCTTTTTTCTTCTTTCAGGGAACACTCACGATCTTCTGGGAACATTTAGGGAGCCATTATCATAGGAGGCTCCCTCTGGGTCTCTAAGGTCGCTCTAGGTTCCCACAACATCCATAGCTAGGAATTTTCCTTTCCAGAATGTTCTGTGAACACCCCTGATGGTGTCAAAGATGCCACTTCATGACATTACCAGAACCTTCCTGGTCTGTTGTGATGTGGAGTTCTAGGGGATGTTATTTGGCCACTTTCAGGAAACATTCAGTCTCAGGAACATTTTAGGAACATGAATAGAGCTGACAAACTCTAGGGTGATGTGACTGTGGTAAAAGTCACGGAGGCTTAGCTTCTTGTTACAGTGCTTCAATCAAAGAAGAATGTGGTATCTACAGAAAGATACAAATACAACAATTTTACTACGTATTATTATAATTACCATCTGCACCTAAACAAATACACATTGAAACACTCCTGTAGGTTACAAGGTTCTTCGAAGTACGCCAGCCACAAAAATCTTAACCAATTAATGTTACAAAGTAAACATACTTACATCATAATTATGTAGTTCAATTAAGTGGCTCATTTGAGTATGAGCAAAATACTTCACACACAAATACACTGTCATTACCATCCAACAAGCTAACATGAGTCAGCGAGAGCAGCCTTTATACACAATAACAATAACATAAATGGAAATTCACAACAGTTGTCAAAGTAAGCATTAATTATTATCAAAGCAAACAAATTGAAATACTTGTTTCTGGCAATGACACACATAACTTCCCTGAAGTGGAAAACAACCCACAGCTGTTATACATTTCTTTGTTTACTTAATAAACAAAGAAATATATCTTCATGCAGGTAGCCCCCACCACCATCACCCCTCCCCTCACCTATTAGGGTAGTTGGGGAGACTTGTTTTGACTTGTTGGTATGGTTTTATATGGTCAGCTAATTTGTAATTTATTATCCCTTTTCTTAAGGTCTTTCTTTTAGTTTCATTTTGGTTTTTATCTTCAGTGCTAGTGCAATTTTAGAAATCATTTTACTGTTCTTTTTTATGCTTATTTCTTGTAAGGTAGCAATATTTATTTTGCCAAGCAGTTACCATTGTATGACCATGTAATTTCAGTTTAACGTCTCTTGATGTACTTCTTGGTTGTCTACTGTGTGCTATATGTGATTATGTATTTACCTGTAATGCTGCCACATTGCACTATGTGCCCAAGACAAATTTACCTTACAGAACCATAAAGTTTATCTTATCCTATCTTATCTTAGCTCAACAGTCACTGGACAGACTGAGAGAGACCCTTATTTCTCTTAAAGGGCCAGCGACCCACCCAGTAACTTAACAAAATAATGTGGTTCCCAGTAACATTAATGACATATAAATAATTCCAGAGTGGCAAATTGTAATAATCTGATGGGTAGATACAAGCAACACAGTAAACTCAAAGGGCTGTCATACACAGTGTGTGTGGATGTTTTGAACAGAAACAGGAAAGCCTCTCAGGGGTCGTCATCAGAGAGGCGTGGAAGCTACACCAGCCAGGACACAGGATGCACATATATTTTGTCCTTCACCTGTAGAGCAGCTGTACAGACATGCCTGTCAACTCCAGGGCACGTTTGAGTGATTTTTGGGCCAGAGTGCCCGAGGTAACTGCAGATCAGTGACAAGAGCAACCTATCCAATTGAGAAGTCCTCGCCATCCTCCACTTGTGACTCTCTTGCAGACCTGGTAAGTAGTTCTGAATGAAGGTGGACGAGAAATGGTCGGCCAGCACTTGACTGTGTCTCCAACTTTGTCTCCCTAGGAGGTCACTGGAGTCATAAACTGCTTGCGGCAGGGAAGAGTTGTGGTGTCCCATGATGAGAATGTTCGGGGAGATGGTAGCCTAGTGGCTTCGTGTTTATGATACCCTCCACTTTAATAAATACTGTGTGATGGATGGTCTTAGAGACAGTCTGATCCTTCAAAGTGACCCTGAGTGCTGCCTTCGCAACCTGGCAAAGATGGGCAAGCAAGAAGATGGACTCTGCAGAACCTGCAAACAGCAACAAACTATAATGCATGTACCGATGGAATGTCGCCAATAAGGCACAAAGAGAACAGCTGTACGTTGCTTTATTATGCACTGGAATTCAAACAGTTACAGTGGGACATCTACCAGTCACAGACTGTGAAAGCAGTCCTGGACTTTTAAAAATCTTTTACAGGATTACTCTCCCAAAAAATTGAGGTACCTAAGAATGCTACCAAGGCTGACCTGAGGGAGGCAGCAATGTGCCGCAAGGCATCTAGTCAGGCGGAAAGCCAGGAGAATAAAAGGAGAAGGAGAAGAAGAAGATGTTTTTTTGAAACAACCATTTTCAATTAACTTTATCAAACTTGATCAATTTGCAATACAAAGGCATAAACAAGAGGAATGACAACATATAAGGAATGAAACAACAATAAACAAGAACAACAAGTGATAGTGAGGGGTACATATAAACTTATTGAAAAGATTTTTCCAAGGCTTTGTAAATGCTCATAATCCTGGTAGTGTTCTCATTAGTCAGTCCGTCCAATGTTTTAAAGTACATTCTCATTTCGTTTTTGAAGTGGTGCTCATTGGGTTTTCTTTCAGTCCATTTGCATTTATGGACATAGCCTAATATTTGCCATATAAAATAAGAAGTGTTTTTCTGTTTGTTTGTTTTTAAGGTAGCATTTCTGTCCATGTCATTTTCCCATAACAAAGATTTTTTTTTTTTTTCTGTAAATTAATTTTATATCCACATAACATTTTAAATATATGTTCAACATCAGTCCAGAAAAAATTTAATATAGATATATTCATAGAATAAAGGACAAGCTGTCTCTGGGTCGGTTCTACAAAACACACAAGATTCAGAAATATCATTTCTGTATTTTCTGAGAAAACAGTTAGTAGAAGAAGAAGAAGAAGAAGAAGAAGAAGAAGAAGAAGAGGATGATTTACATAGAAATAAAACTATATGAAATATGAAACAGTTTTTGCGGAGGGGTTCAGGTGATTTAGTGTTCAGGGCAATATTTAGCTTTTTAAAAAGGACAGGACTTATTTTAAGGATTTGGGGTTACGCTGTTCTGAATCCTCACTCCATTCCAGAAGGTGGCGGCAATGGGTCTCAAAGTTGTTTGCCAACCGCCATTAAACAACAGATGAAGAAGAAGAAAGAGGAAGAGAAGAAGAAGAAGAGAAGTCACACAAGTTCGTTCGATTGAACTGTCATATTGTGATTTTTGTAATTTAACCATCGAGAGCTTCGAGGAAAAATCATACAAAAATGTGAGTGACGTGATATTGTTGTTTGTCAACATTCATATCGCGACTTTCTCGGTTAAACTTCGCAACATTAAATGTTATTAATGAACGTGTTCTGCGTCACCGTTTGCTTTATGTAACGTTAGCGTTACCTTAAAGCTATCCTTCGTTTATAACCTTTGTCAGGAAACAAGGTAACGTTAACAGTTAACCATTAATTACCCCAGCTAGTAAGTAACGTTACATCAGGTTATTACTGTAACATTTTAGGATTTAATTTGTACCACTGATAAATAACCGCCTTTCTTGACGACTTGGGCTTAAGGAATTGACGTAACTGTTGAGAGAGAAGGTTCCAGACCAGTCGACAGTTTTTACTTTAATATAATTTCTTCTTTGAAAATCTTGTTATAACGTTGATCAGGACACGATAACGTTAGTGGGCTAGATAACGTTACGCACCACCAGCTGCGTTGTTGTTACGACAACAACACAATAACGGTCACGGTCATGTTTTTTTGTAGATTTCTTCTGGTTCTGTCGGAACAATTTTGCCCCAAAATGCTGTCATCATCAACGATGTACCAACATGACGTATTCCTGTTCTTGTATTAACGTTACATTATTAAGCTGCGGTGTTGATCGTAACGTTAACGGTTCTGTGTTATCAGCTTCGTCATTTCTGTTGGTCTTGCTGAATCATTGCCAGTAACGACACGTGTCGTCACTTTCAGATGATGAATAAACAAGGAAAGAAATGGTCTTTTTAAGTATGATATTCTAAATGAATGTGTTCTTTTCTTCGTGAAGCCATGGCAGACCTCGGCATCAAAGCAGGGGACATGGTGCTGTTGGTGTGGTCCCAGCCTTCAGCACCAGCAGCCCTGAAACAGCACGCAGAGGACCTGGGTGCCGTTGTCGGTGCGGGCGGTAAAGTGCTCTTGGAAAACATGGAGAGATTAGTGTTGTGTAAGTGACTCAGATTTTAAGCCTTTATTTCTCCTCGAAGCTATTTCTAGTGTATCAGTTAGTCACCCTTAGATGCCTTGAATTGAAGCATATATATATATATATATATATATATATATATGTATATGTATGTATATATGTATATGTATGTATAAAACTTCCAGCGTTCCTTGGTAAACGTTTTTTTTTTCCCAGAACTTAACTTACTTAAGAACTTACTTAAGCTGCTTTTGTTAGCAGTCTATGGAGATATAGTTTGAAAACATCAAAATCATCTAAAAACGTCCATCCAAAAATCTCAAAAGCTTCGTGTGGTATAATCCAAGTCTTTTTTAATTGGGTCGTATGCTCGGTACTTCCAAAAACACTGTTATTCACTGTTATTAAAGCACAGAGAACTTGGCCGGGCTCATGACAGGAAGTCTTATACAGGATATGTTGGATTTAGTAACTCTTTAGCTGAAATAACAGTGTTCTGGAAGCACTGAGCCTACCACACGATAAATAAGACTTGGATTTAATCACACAAAGCTTTTGAGATTTTTGGATGGACGTTTTGGCTCTTATTTTTTGGGGGGAAATCTGTTTACTGTGGAATAACGCTGGTAAAACAAATACTGTCTAAAATTCTGACAAAAGTGAGAAGTGCATTTAGCAGAGAGTGTGACGATAATTATACCCAGAGAAGAAGGAGTGAATCAAAAGTTAGGAGTAAAATGATCCATTCTCCCCTCCTCTCTTCTTCTCAGCTTCCCATTCAGAGTCCACCTTTGACTGTGTGCTCTCGTGCCTTCTGCCTGACAGCTCCTCCATCCACAGTTCAGATACTCTGGCAGAATTAGCAAGAGTGCTCAAACCTGGCGGAAAACTAGTTCTGGATGAACCAGTTACAGGTGAGAGAAGATAGTGTAGTTTTAAATTCTTTTACATAAATGTTTGAAAACTGGAATTGATGCCTAGTATAAAGAAAGATATAACATTATGCGCCTGTATAGGTTGAAATTTTATGTCATATGAGGATATTTGAACTTCATTAACTCAAAGATGGAACTGCCTTAAGTCACTTCAGTAGATAAGAAATGCCATAAAGCATTATGTTTAACATAGATATAATCCCCTTAAAAAAGCAATGATGAATGGATTTGATTGCTCAATTATAAAATTTTATAGAATTTAGTTTATGTGCCGTGTGCATAGGCAGAATTATGGCACAAAAATTAAATTTGAAGCTAAATTTCCTAGTATTTACGCAAGCCAAAATGATCTTAACCCAACAACAGACTGGTACTTATCAATAGGAAAGCCCTCATCTAGGCAAAATATGCCTCAATAAAGTGTCTGTGACCATTTGATTCAAGATTAGGCCTACAGTCAAATCTGCCATAGGCCCGTCCTATTATCGCTGATGTCATCAAACTGAGATGATGCAGCTGCATCATGATAATTCCATTTATTCTTCACACAGATTAATTTATCATCCTGAGGTCAATTTCCCTCAGTCAGAGATATTGGGTAGTTAACGTTTAGGAGTGTGACACTCATACATACATGTCGTATGAATGAAAGGGTGTGTGCGTGCGCGGCGCCGCTGTGGCTGGCAGACAGAAGATCTCACACCCTTACTTATCATAACATTATTTAAATTTTACCAACACATTAGATTCTTTTTCCACTAAAACGGCCAGTGTATTATGACGGTGCACCAAATAGCTTAAATTAAACTGCACACTACATGCTGGTCTGTGCTGGTTTGTGTTGAAATAGAATGAGCAGAAGTAAAATTCAAACATGTAACATGTAGGTCAGACGAATGACCACTCTTTTACAGACTGGACACACAGTATGAAATTCAGCTCCCCCATCAGTTTGATGTTTACAGTTTTTTTTTTTGGTTTTGCTTTTTTTTTTTAACTTTATAGCCAGTTTGGCAACAGGTTAGATTCATGTCTATTCCTGCTGCTATGGTTGCAGTGCTTCCGGCGCTTGGAGTGGCTAAAAGAGACAAGGGTTGGATTCTGTTCTTATGTTTGTTTTTTTGCGAGTACTCTCAAAAAAATTCAAGTACTAGAATAAGAAATATCCTACGTCCTTCACTGAAAAGAATGTCAATTTTCCCAACTATCATACCAAGGGGTTCTTTGCTTTCATTGTGCCAGTTGCACCATTTTTGAGTGATGTTTTGGGAAAACTAAGCTTCCGCTAGTCTCTTAATAGCGCTCCTGCCTATGGCCAGGTGTTTTTATCCACAAAGTCACTATGCTGAACTGATAAGTTTGTGGCTCGAAGTGTGTTACAAAGTGGGTAATATGTGTCTGTCTGTCTTCAGGAGCTGAGACACAGAGTGTGAGGACGGCTGAGAGGCTGATGTCCGCTTTGAAGTTGTCGGGCTTAGTGTCAGTGACGGAGGTGAGTTAGTGTGTTTACACACAGTGTAGAAATCTGAGGTGTTGGACTTAACCACAATGTACAGATGAGATTATGAGAAACATAATCCTGTGGTCAGCCACATGGAACGAATGTAGGTAAACATCTGCATGCACGTTGCATGCCTTTTGAGTCTTTGACCCTCTTGCTTCCTCCAAATCCAGGTCCATAAGGCAGAACTGAGTCCAGAGGCGTTGAGCTCTCTCAGGACAACTACTGGTTACCAAGGAAACACTTTGTCTAGAGTCCGCATATCTGCCTTCAAGCCAAACTTTGAGGTGGGGTCATCCAGCCAGCTTAAACTGTCATTCGGGAAGAAGCCAGCCAAGCCAGGTAAGTTTATAAGACTAATTTCTTGTTTTGTTTCTGTGTATTGTAGGTTTCCCCCCGTCTGTTCAATTCAGGAGATCGCTTCCTGTCTGTCGTGAGGTTTGTTCCTTTGTTAGGACCTTATGGTGCCGAACCACTGGTAATTTTTTGGCAAAACTATAATACATCTCATAATGATCACAATGACTAAAAAACAAGATAACTAGTCATATCATTCACTGTTCAGTGGAGACTAGATGAAAAGATGCAAGTATTCAGTAAACCATTAGCTCAACAAGGGTGCAGACATGATGGCTTTTCCATCAGTTTTAACTTTATTTATTTTGCACATTTAAAACAACCCTCGATGATTTAAGTGCCATCACGCATACAGTACATAAACAAAAACAAATAGACAATTGAAAAAATAGAATGACTATTACTGATAGAGCCAGCTCAGGAGTGATAGTGCAGAGTGGAGATTGTAGTCAACGGTACATAACAATATAAGTCCTGGTCCCTTAGTTTTTGTATGTAATTTATCAGTGAATTACAAACAGGTGTAATCCATCACAAAATGGATCTCAGACAGTCAGTTAAATGAACTAATACATTAAAAAAGTTTAAAATGTTTGTGGATTTCAGAGAAATTCTACAGTGTAATGCCGAGGTCAGACTACACGATATCAGCCCGATAATAGCGCAACCGGGAAGATGTAGGACGTCAGGTAGGCTCAGAAATGATCACTGAGCATCGGGCGTGACAATTGATTGTTTCATCTTGCGTAGTGTGTCATAACGAACGATAACCCCTCATGATCTCACGAATGAAAGACTAGCATGTTGAATTTTTCGTTAACCTGACAGTAGTAGTCAGTGGCAAACACTTCCTTGCAGGTGATGTCACGTCTGTGGTGAGCTGCAAACAGTGATTGATCGGGGAGTAAAGTGTAGTCTGTCATGTCTCTCTTCAATCGCCTAATCTGACACAGTCAACATTTTAACAGACAAAAATATCTCGTAGTCTGACCTCGGCATAAGATTTAATGGAAAAACAACTTGCTTTTAGTTTTTTGTCAGTGTTTCTTTTTTATCAGCATTGTGTGATATTTGCAAACATCTGTGGTTTCAGCAGAGAAACCGGCTCTGGATCCCAACACTGTCCAAATGTGGACGCTGTCGGCCAATGACATAAATGATGATGATGTGGTGAGTTAAGGATTTTGTCTATGTGTCCTCATAGACTAATTGAAATGATATTTTATTGCAAAATTCTGTGTAGTGTATCAGTTATTCATACTAAGATGTCTTGAATTGATGAATATAATTTTTTCATTCCAGCGTTCCTCCACAGTAAACAGATTATTTTCAAAAATCCGAGCCACTCACTTTTGCTGCTTTTGCTTGGAGATACAGTTTCAGAACATCTAAACCATCTAAAAACGTCCATCCAAAACTCTCAACAGCTACATGTGGTGTAATCCAAGTCTTGTTTATCGTGTTGTAGGCTCAATACTTACACTAACACTTATTTTGGCTAAAAAGCTACTAAATCCAACACATCTTATCCAGTGTTTTGAGTTGCATGTTAGGCACTCACCAGTGTTAAGAATAACCGTAACACGTACGTAGGCTGCCAGCAAAAGTGAGTAGCTCGCATTTTGGGGGGGGGGGGAGTTTTTTACCCTGGAGTAAAGATGGA
>JAQFJA010002553.1:0-10323 GCA_029874485.1 Naso brachycentron | reverse complement strand
GAGTGAACGTGCCAGTGCCTAATGAATTGCACATTTGTACAACCGCTACTGTGTAGCTGTAAGCCCACACATTGCCCTTTTGTTCTGGTTTTCACTCCATTTTGTAATAAATTTTGATATATTGTGAGCTGTCAGCCTCCTGTCCTGGTTATTTTGCACACTTACCTGCCTGTGGTGAGCTAGACTGGGAAATCTTAATTATATTAACAGTAAGCAGTATCTTAATCACTACACAAGGCTCTGAAACCAAGGCCTCCCAATGGCCAAGATGTTCCTGGGAAAAACAGCTGGGGCCTTGGTGCTGGGAGTCAAACTCGACTTCCATGCTCCTTATATATGATTTGGAGGGATGGTTGTGTCGGTTTTGCCAGTTGTTTTTGGGTGTTCTGCCCTTAGGTGGCCAAAAGGTGGACTATTGAGGGGGCTGTCGGGACTGGCCCTGACCGTAGTACGGACATCTGCTTCCCGAGGAGCTCTGAGTTCCAGTTGTAGAACGAAAGGCACCTGTGTGTTTAGTCTGGGGCTTGGGAGCCTGGTGCAGTTCTGTGAACTGTTGCTGAGACTTATTCGCCTGTACAGCACACTCCAATGCCTGTTGGGCTGCAGGCCCAAACACCTGGCCTGGAATGACAAGCAGCATGTGACGCGTTCCCCTGCACGCTTCCGACAGTTGGGACTGGGCCAGCCACACTTGACGTAGGGCAATGGCCAAGGTGGATATCAGTCTGCCAAGCTCTTTGGTCATGAGGGCAAACACCTGGAGCGAGGCAGGCTCTGTGTTGAGCTATCAACCCCTGCTTCCTGGAGAGACCGCGAGAGGGCAAGGACAAGGTGGGAAAGTGAGTTTCCAAGATGTCCAATATCTGTCAGAGATGGAGAAAGCCGTCTTGCAGCCTCTGGAGGACAAAAAGGACGTAGCTTCAACCAACTTATTTCGAGGCTCCAAAGCAAAGACAGGAGAGGTAATAGTTAACAACCTACTGTTCGATGCGAGAGATGTAGAAAGAACAGAATACTGGGTGACTGAGCGATAGGTAGAGTTGCTGATGTCACCCATGTTACGTTTTAAAAAGGCGTGACTTTGTTGGTATATACATCTTGGCCTCTGTGCATACGCATGATGGGATATCCAGGTGTAGGGGGGGAGATTTGTTATGCTGTTACAGCAAGGGTATTCAAGTAGATTAGGCCAGGGGCCGCAATTATGAAATGACTTTAAGTCAGGGGCCACACGACTGTGACAACAAAAATGAACAAATATGGCATGCCATGTTTTTTTAGGCTGGTAGTTCCTCATTTGTCCAATAGATGCCCTACTGATCCCCGAATCCCTAATTATACCCCAGACTGACTATTTTACATGTACACTGTTTTCTTACTGTTGATACAAAAATGACAATCTGTCAAATGTAAACGTGTAAAAATAATATTCTTTTAAAATCAGGGCTCATCCAGAATACATTATTTTCTGACTAAGACCTGTGGGATATGTCAATATTATTCCAATATTATTAGTCAATATTACGCCTTTTATCTATAAAGCCAAACGTCATCAGAAAAAAAGATTGAGAGTATATGAGTCATTTGATAAGCTAAATGTAATATTCAGATAAAGAAATACTATTTTACATGCACTGTAGAAAGGTCATTTTGTAACCATGCATCATACAAGCATAATGAAGTTGGCGTTTGTATTAACGAGACGTACTCACACCGTATAGTTCAATATCGAAGTTTACTGCCAGCTGCACACTTCCTTATTGCATACACTTCAGCTAAGCAACTGGTGCCAACTGGTGATAACATTGATCATTACATCTCAATACATCTTCCCTTTTTTTTTTAACAAAGTCTCTTTATACAACTTTAAACTTAAGACATTTCTTCAGTAAATAAATAAATTCTTGTTAATGTAACTTAACAACAGCCAAAACTGAAATGTTTTTACGAAAGAAATAAATTCCTTTTAAATCAAATTTACAAACATTTTACCACTTTATCTTAACACAATTTCCCATTTGGCACTTTAACTGTTTAAAGCTTAACACCCTTAACGTGTGCACTGTTTACACTTTTTTAACCTCTTCAATCAGTCTCTTTGGTTTCACAATCAGTCTTTTTGGTCTTTGACCCTGTGTGGCATCAGTTGGTGTGTCTTTGTCTGTCTCAGGACAGACTTGGTCTGAAATGTCTGACATGTTATTTTCTGTCATTGTCCATGAGTTCTTTCTAAGGCACTTTGAGCAGGTGCCTTCTGTTCCTCCTCATTGGTGTCCCATGCTCTGTGATGACTTCATATGATCTAGGTGTTGTCTCCATGATCACCTTAGCTAGTGGTCCCCACTGCCCATCACATCTCACCCTCACAATGTCCTCCTGTGAGAGTGTGCCCAGAGCTTCGGTTGCTCTGTTGTACAGCTCAATTGGTCTCACATCTGGACATGTTGTCACATACTTTTCCCTCTGGTATGTGGCTGCTGGAAGCCTGGTCCTGAGCTTTCTTCTCATGAGCCTTCTCCGCTAATCCATTGGATTGCGGGTAGTGAGGACTCAAGGTCACATGTTCAAAACCATACATTTCTGCAAAGTCCTTAAAGCATTGGCTCGAGTATTGTGGTCCACTGTCACTTATCACAGTCACAGGAATCCCATGGCGTGCAAAGATTGCTTTTGTGTGTGTCACAACTTTCTCAGCAGTCGTGTCACTCAAACTCGTGAATTCTGGGTAGTTGGAATGATAATCTGTGACTAACAGGTAGTCCTTGCCTTTAAGATGAAAAAGATCCATCCCAACCTTTCTCCACGGCTCCTAAGTTGTCCTGTGGCCTCATCGGCTCCTTGGGCTGTTGGTATCTGCGGCGCTGGCAAGTGTCACAGCGCTGGATGTAGGTCTTGATGTCTCTATTCATGTGTGGCCAATATAATACATCACGTGCACATCTCTTCCTTTTTTCTATTCCTAGATGTCCTTCGTGCACTAATCTGACCATCTGCTGTCTTAATGAGTTAGGAATAACAGCCCTGGTGCCTTTTAGAAGAACACCGTCTAACACTGACAGTTCCCCTTTAAAGTGTTGGTATGGCTTGTCCAGTTTAACTTGGCCTGGTAGGTTTATCTGGATATGGATTTGTACCATTTCTTCAGTAGTGCTCTTTAAATCTTCAGGCTGGCCCTGCTCAATGCATCTGCCACGACTAGGTGTTTTCCTGGCTTAAACTCAAAGTCAACATCATATTTCTGAAGCCTTAGCATTAGGCGTTGAATGCATGGTGGTGCATCACCCAGTGACTTCTGTGAAATTGCTATTAGTGGCGTCTGATCAGTTTCCAGTGTTACTGTTCTTCCATAAACATATTCATGGAACTTTTCACAGCCATAGACAGCCCCTAATGTCTCTTTCTCAATTTGTGTGTAATTTCTTTCTGCACTAGTCATTGTGTGAGATGCATACGCGACAGGATACCACTCTGTGTCATGCTTTTGAAGCAGCACAGCTCCTAGGCCGGCTTTGGATGCATCAGTGGACACCTTTAACGGTTTGTCCTGATCATAGAATTTCAAGACTGGCTCCCTGATTAGACTGTTCTTCAGCCACTCCCATTCCTTTGCATCAGGCATCCACTGCCACATTGTGTTATTCTCTAGCAGACTTCTCAGTGCTTTAGTGTTGGCTGAAAGGTTCGGGACAAATTTTCCCAAGTAGTTAACCAAGCCTAAGGCTCTCTGCAGGTCATTTTTGTCCTGTGGTACAGGCATTTCAGCAATTGCCCTGACTTTCTCTGGATCCGGCTGTACTCCTGCCTCTGACAGTTTCTCTCCCAGGTAGGTTATTTCTCTCACCCCGAATTGGCATTTGTTTTTGTTTAGCTTTAGACCTGACTTTTGCGCAGCCTCTCATCATGCTCCTCTTTTGTGTTGCCCCAGATGAAAACATCATCTATAAAAACACCCATCCCCTCTATTCCATCAAAGAGTTGCTGCACTGTCCTATGAAATACTTCAGGGGTGGAGCTGATTCCAAATGGAAGTCTCAAGAAGCAATGTTGTCCAAAAGGGGTATTAAATGTGCACAACCTAGAACTTTCCTCATCAAGCACAATTTGGTAAAACCCAGATGAAGCGTCTAGTTTAGAGAAGTAGCATGCTCCACTCATTGCACTTGTTATATCTGATTTAGTTGGAAGCCCGTAGTGTTCATGTTGGATTGCCTTATTTAAATCTTTGGGATCTATGCACAATCTCAGATCTCCATTAGGTTTCTCAACAATGACCAGGGAGTTAACCCATTCAGTGGGCTCTTCCATTTTCCTAATGACCCCTTCAGTTATCAAAGAGTCTAGCTTTTCCCTGAGTCTCTTCTTGAGTGCAACTGGCACTTTTCTTGCTGGATGTATGACTGGTTCTGCATTATCTTTTAGCCTAATTTTGTGTTTGCCTGGCAGACATCCTATGTCTTTGAACACGTCTGCATATTCTTTCACCCAGTCAGCATGTGTAGCTCTGGTTGCAGTAGCCACTGTTTTCTTAGTTTGTTTATGTTCTGTCACTTTGTCTGCATTAATGACATTTATTCTCTTTATCAGCCCTAGCTGCTCACAGGTTTTTAAACCCAAGATAGCTTGTCTATTTCCCTCAACAAGCACGAATAGAGCATTCACTTTCTGCCCTTTTCTAGTCAGACTAACTCTACACATCCCCTTAATGGGTGTAGGAGTGTCATCATATGTTCTTAGATTTATCTTTTTGTCTCTCACCTTGGGCTTGTTTTTTAGTCTTTTAAAGTCTTTTATTGGCAGTATGTTCACCTGCGCTCCCGTGTCCCATTTCAGTGGAATGTCGGTGCCATTCACATCCAGGTGAGCTATCCATTCATCCTTTGAAGCCGTCTGTGCCTCCTCGATCGCATCCACAAAGAACGCCTTCTCTTCATCGTCCTTGGTGTCACTCTGCTTTTCCACAAGCTGCACTTTCTTCTTGGAGAAACAGCATTTAGCGAAGTGATTCTTTCCGCCGTATTTCCGGCAGTCTTTTCCGAAGGCTGGGCACTGTTTTGGTGCGTGTCTCAGCCCGCACCTCTCGCAGTTCCCCCTCTCCAGCTGAGGCTTTGGCTTTGAGTCTCTTTTCTTTGTGGACGTCCTCGGTCTCCCGCACTGGACCACTTCCCCCTCGCTGCTGAATGTCTTTATCTGTGCCTTCACGCTCTCTGAAGCTTGGCAGATTTTGATAGCTTTTTCAAGTGTGAGATCAGTCTCTTTCAATAAATGCATTCTCACTTTATTGTCCAGTACACCAATCATGATCTGGTCACGTATCATTGAATCACATAATGTGCAAAAGTTGCATGACTGACCTTTCAGCCGCAGGTCTGTGACATACTTTTCTATCGGCTCGGACTCTTTCTGAACACGGTTTCTGAAAACATATCTCTCGTATGTCTCATTCTTTCTCGGCATGCAGTACTCCTCGAACTTTGCCATGACCACGTCAAACTTGTCTTTCTGGTCCTCTGTGAAGACAAACGTGTTGTGCACATCCAGTGCACTGCGGCCTGCCACTGTTAGCAACAGTGCTATCTTCCGCTTGTTGTCGCCCTCCAGCTCGATGGCTAGCACATACAGTTCAAAACTTTGTTTGAATACTTTCCAGTTTTCGTTGACGTTTGCGGTCAACTTCAACTCCTCTGGTTGATGTACAAGGTTCATTTTTAGACATTCCTTGTCGAGATATTTCTCCTGGTACCATGTATTGACGAGACGTACTCACACCGTGTAGTTCAATATCGAAGTTTTTTGCCAACTGCACACTTCCTTTTTGCATACACTTCAGCTAAGCAACTGGTGCCAACTAGTGGTAACATTGATCATTACATCTCAATACACATGCAACCTCCACGAGGTCGTGTGCAGGAGAAACTTGGCATTCAAGTGGTAACTGAATGAGAACACAGCTCCTTGGAAACGCTAATATGTATGCCAAGACCACCTGTCCTCCTCCTGGCTTTCTATGTGGAAATGTTACATTATCACTTTGTGTTCAAACTCCACAGGAGGAACAAGAGACGAGACGACGAAGATGACTATTTATATCTAGAATAACAACTTGTCCACACTTACTGTTGGTTCCACATGGGCCCATAGGACTCCGCCTTTAGGAAAACTTCAGCAAGCGCATCACAACTTGTCAGCTCAGGCCACATTTAGATGAGAGCAGCCCGACTAAAAACTGAAACGTCTTTCCTTTGTGTCTTCAAAAAAAAATTTGCCTTTAGATCTTTAGATGAACAACCGAAAGTGCTGTAGTATGCATGCCAGGCCAGTAGTCAGTGGTGTAAGTTTGTAAAGACATACTGTTCAGCCATACGTAGTTTGACTTCTAAAATCATTCTACAATCACTTAAATTCACCTCAACAGACTGTCGTCATATTCGACCTGCTTTGGGTGCACTGCGGAGGGTTTAATCAGAGTTTGGTGGTGGCTAGAGTGGAATGCATTGACTTGCAATAGCAACAGCATTAGCATTAGCATTAGCATTAGCATTAGCGTAGTCATCACTGTCACAGGCGTTGCAGTTTGACAGTTTACACAGCCAGAAAGAAGGTTGTGTTTTCAAAAGATTCCACTCTGGAGCCTGGTTTCAAAAGTCTGATGTTTCAGGAGCACCAGCACGCCGTTATCATGTAAAAGAAAGAGTGAACTGCAACAAAAGTGTTTCATTTGATGCAAAAATGTGCACAGTGTAAACTGCTTCTCAGAGCTTTCAGACAAATTCGACTTACGATGTTGTACATATCTCCAGAAGGGGGCGTCATATGGTCTCTTCTAGAGTTGTTCTGATACCGATACCAGAATTGGAAAATGCCTCTGACACTGCCAAAAATGCTGGCACTGGTATCAGCAAGTACCCCAGTGCAGCACAGATCCAATACCATGTGCTTTTATTAGTCTCTAAATGGTACCCAGCTACTTCCCAGTTAGCTTAGTTAGTGCAGTGTATGGAATGTGTACGGATTTTCCTAGAGTTTAGTTTTTAAGTTGCTGTTGCACTACTATTTTACAGTGTTCTATTTTAATCTTTTTTTAAAGTAAATTACCATTATACCTCATGTTTTAAAGGAATTGTTTTTTTTTTTAAGCTGGTATCATATCAGTACTCAGTATCAGCTGCTACCCAAATTTGGGCATCAGAATCGGCGTCAGGAATATAAAAAGTGGTGTCAGAACATCTCTAGTCTCTTTTGGTAAACACGGTAAACACAACCCCATTTGAAGGCACCAGTGAACCAAAGTAACTTTGGACTTATTAAAATGATGACATGATGGTGACGCTAGACAAAAAGTCAGATGATCACCACAATGATTCTGAGGTGAACATGAATGTCTGAACCACATTTCGATCCATCCAATAAATGTTGAGATCTTCCCGTCTGTGGTGAACTGACCTGCGACTGTGACTGAAGCCTGTTTACCAGAGAAGCTGCAATAGGAACAAAACATGCAGCCGCTGAGTTTGTCTGTAAGGACAGAGTGAAACACTGCGTGCAAGAGAATTAACACAAAGAGAAATTCTGATGAGGAGTCTATTTGTATCTGATCTGCTCCTCCATCCAGGCTAATGAGCTTCAGGGGAATGTAGCAGTCAGCATTAGTGAGCAGAGAGCGGCTGCTGCTGCTGCAGACAGAGACCAGCTCCAGTGCAACAAACCAGCTCCAACATTTATCAGGAAGGAAAATACACATTGAAAAAAGCAACATGGCTGTATGTTTCATCATCACATCACATGCAGTGCACAGAACAGTCTGCCATCACACGCAGCCACACGGCTGCACTGTGAGCCAAACACACAATCACAACCTGATTTTACTACAGGAGTGAATATACTTTATATTTTTAGGATATTTCAGTCAACCAGCAGAGAGCAAAGTTCAGGCTAAAACTTGTTCACATCTTCTACTTGTTTCTGTGAGTTCATGTAGGATGAAGCTTGAATGAGCAGAGTGAGCAGTTTGAATTCATCGACTTGCTTTCATTCTTGTTAAATGAGTCGACTCATTTTATCAAAGTTATATTCTTTTCATTTCTCTCTGAAGGGTTAATTAAATTATATGGTTTTTTTTTTTAAATAAACTGTATCTGCAAAAAGTTTCATTTTATTCCCAATATTTTCATAAAAATCCTGTTCATTCCCAAAGTTTCCTCCTTGAGTTTCTCCCACATTTGCAACAATAAGAGGGAAACCTGTGTGATTTGTGTTTTATCAGTTATGAGGAGAGTTTGACTGGAAGATATAAATGAGATTTTTTGGACTATCAGCACTGAGAGATAATCCACCTTTTTACAAGATAGCAAGTTTCATAAAATTCCATCACAATAGATCCCGTTTTATTTTGTGAGAATTAATCCTTAAAGGTTGACGAGCACAGAGCAGAAATACATTAAACACTTCATTTTACTTCCTCTTATGATTCATTCTGACGCTCGGGAGCCAAATGATGTTATTTTTATTTTAACATTCAGGTGCTCCGAATTGAGTCTCTACATCATCACATCTATTCTCATTTTCCTGCTTTCTGGCAGTTTATGGCTGTTTTACATTGAAATGATGGCACCCGTTGCAGTCTCTGTGTGTGTGTGTGTGTGTGTGTGTGTGTGTGTGTGTGTGTGTGTGTGTTAATAAGCAGCTTGAAGTCGTCTGTCACAGATTGTTAAACGGTGTTTTACTGTTTTATGTTACTGTTTCTAAGATAACATGAAGCTCAGAAAACAAAGAGCTGATTTGATTTTCTGACACTTGACACACACTCTAAATCTGCTGAGTCAGCTGAATGGACAGACCAGCAGCCAACAGGTCTGAGATCAGCAAGTGGAAACAGTTTGAGCAGAGCGAGCAGTGGACGCGGAGCAGAAAAGTGTTAAGAAAAATGTCTTTTTATAGTGTTTACTTCATCACTCACCCATCTGAGTCCTGGTAGTTCACGTTCAGCCTCTTGGTGGAGCCCAGCAACTCTGCAAACACACACAACACAGAATATTCATACGAGAGCGTCACATGACTGCCTGCACATGTGTGGATCGAGTCCCACCAAGTCGTCCAAGTCACCGCACAGCAGAGCTTTATTATCCACAAGAAACACAGACACACACAGCAAAAACACACCACTGTTGCTGCAGTTGATGCATTTTATGGTGTGAAATGGGACACTATCACCATGGAGATCTGCCCGGAGACAGATGACATGGTCAGCACGGTTCTCCTGCTGAGTGCTCATGGGAATGTGAGAGTCGACATTAACATGAAGAACCTTGGTGGCTCACGGTGTTTGTGTGACATGATGATGGGACAGAGACAACAGGAGACGCTGTTCCACACTGCAGCTCACTGGAGGACATCTGGACGTTTCCTGCTGAGACACCTGATCATAAATCCTCTTCGTCTCTCTGCTTGACCTCGTGAGGAAGCTTCAATAGCCTTGGGCCCAAGGTTGACTCCCTCAGCTTGGTCAGAGATGACTGCTGCTGAAAACCTGAAGAATAAAACTCTGATAAGCCGCAAACACACACTTCTTCTTCTTCTTCTCCTCAGCAGACTATAGTTTGTGACCTCATCCTGGTCTCTGCAGCCTCGTTCTGACTCCAACTTCCTGCCATGTGGTGACTCTATGTGGAGCTGCTGGCTCTCTCTGACAGTGGCTGCTCTGTTGGTACAGTGGCGGCCTGACCTGAGTCTAATCAGCATGTCATTATAATGCCACGGTCAGTGAGTGTGCAGTCAGAACGCAGCGTTCAGGCTCTGCTGCCTCTGAATCATCACACAATCACAGATCTGTGCAGCTCAGTGTGTGCAGCAGCTTAACTATAACTAACCTGGTTACTGACAGTTTGAAACAGGTTTGTGTGTGTGAACATTAAGGGTGTTTTCATGCACAGTTTCAGTCTGTGCATTTAAAGCCAGAGTGGAAACACCAGCAATAAAAATCAAGTCAAACCTTCAGTAACGTCTGAACAGAACCAGGTTAAAGAACAGACGTTAAATTTAACAGCTGCCTCACTCGACCTTTTTAAGTTCAAATAAATTTCATTAGAGATGCATGATGCTGGATTTTTGTGGCAGACTGCTAAAACTGTGTTAAAATGTAAACATTTAAGTTGCAGTAGATAACTTCTGCAAACGAGCTGACAAGCTAACATTAGCTGTAGCATGAGACTTGTAGAGAAGCAAATACGCTGCAGCCGTTTGCTCCGGCTCGTGTTTTATTCAGTTTGTTGTCTCTCTCTCCTTTAAGTCCAGTTTGAACTGAGACCAAACGGTTGCAGGGAAAGTTGC
>JAQFJA010002540.1:0-10324 GCA_029874485.1 Naso brachycentron | reverse complement strand
TCATGAAATGGAGTCACCTCGCTCACTCAGCGAAACATGTGGTTGGTGGGTGGCCCGCTTCCGCAGCCAAAATAAAGAGGGGATACTGACACAATCTGAAAGTGGTGGTTTGTAGCTACCAACTGTGAAGACTATTTTCGGGATGAATATGCATAAATCTTGGTCCACTCTCACCATCGATCTTTATTCATTAATTACCTGTAAGCAGGCAGACTGACAGGGTGCACGGCAGCTCCTCCAGTCTGTGCTGACTAAGAAAAGTCTTATGCACTCAGCAGTCCTCACTCACCGCGTGTGGATCATGATAAGACAGAAATCAAAAGGAAACTTAAAGATTTTTTTTCTTTTTTTAAAAAAATTGGATTGATTTTCATATGATTGCAATGCAGCCTCGCTAAGATTATTTATTTCCAAATTCTGGATTGTTATGAGAGTATAAATGCTGCAGAAGCTTGTCTGTAATAAAAAGGAGCTTTCTTGTGTTTTATGCAACCGCAACATATGTGTGTGTTTGAGTGATGCTGATGATGTGACCTTATGGCAATGCCGCCTTGTTCATGTGTTCTTTTCTCAGGCAAATACTTTCAGATGTTCATGGTTCCCAGAGGAACCTGGGAACCTGTCATAATGATTTTGGTGATCTTCAGACCTTCAGTCTAGCGCCACCATGAGGTTCACATCTGTGCATTTGACTTAAATTTCTTGACAACAGCTGGATGGATTTCCATTAAATTTGGCACAGACATTCCTTGTTCTGTCTATTGTGACGTTCATTGGCGTAACTCATAAAACACTTTGTATGTCTGTGTGTGACATGTTCCCACCACTAAGCCTTTCCAACACATGGTTAAATTCTGTAAAATGCTCGCTGTTTTCAACATTGTCAGACAGTTGCAGTTTTAGGCCTCGTCACTACTTGGTCAGGTTTGAGAAAAGATCATTGATTTTTGTGTTCAGTGGGACTCAAACTTCACACTTCAGGCTGAGAGTCCTGTGCATGACCCACTACTCCACCCTGACCTCCCCTGATGCTCTGCAGATTTGGGAGCTGTTGCCTTTAAGCATCCAACATTGCTGCAGATTGTTTTACACTGCAGTTATTTGAAAGCTCAATTCATCGCACACAAATGCTAAAAGTGGACCCACTGCTTTATAAAGTGACGCCAAGTGGCTCTGGACAAGTGACCATATGAGAGAAAACAGGTTTAACACCCAAGTTCCCTTCAGGTTTATTTGCAATGACTTTGCTGATCCCAGTTTTCATTAATGCCAACATGTGGAAATTTCATTTAATCCAAACTCTGTTTTGATACCTGCTGAACTAACAACTTTCCCATCTGCCTCGGCTCTACTTTGTGTTTAGTGCAAATTAAAAGTTAGGATGCCAATGCATGATGGAGGTATCATGAATGATACCTGCTCAACATCAGCATTGTTATTATAAGCATGTTTGCATGCTGATGTTAGCATTTAGCTCAAAAAACCTCTGTGCAGCCTCACTGAGCCAATAGCATGGCTGCACACTTTCAATCTTGTTAACATCTGAATAAACCATAAAATACTGGTGGAACTATGCTTTGTAAAACAAGTCTAGTCATTTTCTATAGCAAAAATTATGGGTGTTTTGCAGCCTGCATTATCATTACACTATGATAATGTCTCAGTAAAGACAGAGAGGCCCCAGTAGAACAAGACAAATGCTCTGCAGACCCTCTGCTGATCAGTGGAAACTGATAAACTCCTGCTCTCTCTGCTGTTCACTGATAAATGTGGATCAAACACTTCCGGAGAGGGAAGTTTTTCTCAAGTCCCGTTTATCTGTATTCCTGTCTCAGAGCTATCCTTTCCTCTTTTTGTCTCCTGAAACAACAAGATCAAATCTGGGGTTCAACGTGCTTCAAGCCAGCAGTGCCAGCTCCATCCAGCCCCTCTGAAGCAGTTCTCACCACAGTATGACTGGCATGATGCAAGGAATGTATGCACAGTTTCTTCACTGCCTGACCATGAAAGCGAGGCTGATTTTCCGCTGCTATTTGCTCCATAAACTAATGTGTGTTTCCATGTTTCTGTGCTTTCACTGCAGAGCCACGTCAAAGACTTTATCATTTTCCATCCACGCTTTTCAGATTCTGCTGCTGAAAGTTGAACACACCCTCTGTCACACTCCAGACTTTTAGGCTGCAATTAGGTCACATTATGTTGTTTTATTTTTGGGGCCATGCTTTGGAGAGACGCTGTCCTCATGCAAGATGAGTCACGCGAGGCGACTTCTTCAGCTCACTGACCACACACACACACACAGACACGCAAACACACACAGACATCTGACAGGATGGAAATAGCTCATAAACAAGTCATTCAACCATTAGCTTAACACTTCTATCTTGTTTGCTTCTAGTTTACTTTACATCTGTTTGATTTAGGAAAAAAACGTTCTGTTTCTCCTGTACAGTGTGACTTGTGTCCTGATATTTATCCATGACTGATTTTTTCCTGCACACAATCATGTGAAGAATTCCACCAACAAATGAACAGGCAGTGCCCGTCCAACAAAATCCATACATAACTCCAAACTTCAGCAGGGAGGGAGGTTTGTGCAGAGTAAATTAGAACCAGAAGCAGAAACATGAGACATACTGCACATGTATCACTTCAGTAAAGCCTTGTGCAGACAAACTACAGTGTGTATTTTTCCGTGACAGGGAAAAAGAGTTTTACTTACCAAAGGTACAAATTCCACCGGGGAAATTATGAGTCAGACCTCCAGGGATGGGTAACTGTCAGGAGACAGCTCACCAGGGAGGGCCTCAGATGTTCAGAGGTGGGATCGTAGATGGCTGGCCCAAGAGGAGGTTCAGGAAGGTGTGTATGCCACACTGCAGATCTAGACTCAAAGAGAGTCCTGGGACTGTTAGCTGAGCTCAGGGCTTTAGAAGACTGGGAGTATTTGAGGGGAAATCTGGCTCAGCCTCCTCTTCCCTCCCCTCTCTGTGCTCTAAGAAACATGATTCCCTAGTCACTGCTGCTGCACACTGGTACACTCGGCTCCACCCCTCCTCATCCTCCTCCTCCTCCTCCTTCTTTAAACCCCCTCTCCACCAGCCTTCCTTCCTCTCCTGCCACTCCCTCACTCGGCCATCCGCAGGCCCCTCGCTGCACTTGGTAAAGGTCACTCCTCTCTGTCTGCTTTGCTCTGGCCGGCTGTCTTCCTCATCCTCTGGGTGAATGTGGATGCTCTGCAGAGTCACTCTCACATGGCTGTATAAGCATTGATAAACGCTAACACAATTATGGGAAAAGGTCTGTGTGGAAAGAAGCCAAATCATAAAACAATGGCACATATTGTGCACGAAAAAACATTAACCTCTGCAGAGCTAATCCCAAGTCAACAAAGGAGTCCTTGTTTTGATAACTATTCCTTTTACTTGATAAAACTCTAAAATCTGATATTTGATAACAGAAAACTGGCTCAGTCTGAGTACAGACTGATAAAGGACTCTACAGTAAAGGAGGCCACAGGCTGCAGAGCAGAGCTTTGACGGGCAGAAAAAACTTTAGATCAAGTTTTTATTACAGTGTCCACTTTCAGTTTCATTTCTCTGATCAACATTTATGTAAAAATGCAGGGATTATAGTTTCTAACATGCAAACAAATCATTGGTAAATATTTGCAGTGTGAAAGAAAAAACATTTTGCACATTCTCAGCTAAGTCACTCTAATGTACTCCTACTTGAAAGGCTCCATGGACCCATAGTGACTCCAGAAACAGCAGCTCATTCCTCGTAAAAGGTATGACAGATGAAAAACACAAACAATGCATTCTCCCATCACCAATATGGATCAGATTTTCTCACAAATGGAAGCTTTTGCGCTGGCGTTTCCCTGATGCATGATATCCATCACTCACTGAGGTTAATGGAACCTTTGGGGCAACAATCTGTTAATGTTCCGGTAAAAGGAAGTGCAGGCTCATCAGTGTAGCAGGGTTGATAGATGGAGCACTCAGGTGAGACACTTTCTCATCTGACTGACAGAGAATGAACCGAACTTGGAAATAACTTTGTCCGAAAGAGGAATCAATTTTAAAACTCCTCTAGAAAAAAGTGATATTGTTCTTTATTTGCACAGCATCTCTAGTGACAATGACACCTCTTTCAAATTACGCCCTGCTGCAGCATTTGTTGAGCCAAGACTCAAATACAGAGTTGAAATAAGTAATTAATAAGTCAACTGACAAAAAATGATCTGGAACAATTTGTTTTTTTAAATTTCAATCAGTTTATACTTTATTTACTAGTCTGGGAGTGAAGGGATATTCAGTCATGTGCAATCTGCAACTCTGCCACTAATCATCGTCCCCCTTGGTGCCCTGATGGACAAAAACACGCTTAAGAGCACTCTTGAGTTATATTATTTTTTACCTGCCTCCTCCTAATATTAGACCTTAAAAAATCAACAGTTCATTGGGTTTTCAATAATCAATAACATAGCAAGCCTTTCTTGCATATCTTCAAAGAAGCAACACTTCAAAAGGTGACAACGGTGTTGCAAAACGCAAAGTGAACTTGCTTAATTGAATAATATTGTGTGGCGGTCCACGTAGAGTACATTTTGAGAGACAGGCCATTAGAATTCAGTCTCTGGGCCGTCTTTGGCCCCCGGGCTGCACTTTGGACATACCTGCCTTAAGCGCACCGGTGGGTGTGCAGTAGTAGGTGCCCTCTTAATTTTCGCCCCTGCCCTCCCAATGTCTGTGCACACCACTGTTCGGAAGTTGCTCTAAAATGTGGAACATCTCAGCTTCCAGGTTGCGTCCCCTCCTCAATTTCTGTCCCTACAAATGTTCAAATCAAACCTACGTCCTTGGGTGAGTGTGACATGTTTGCGTGACTCAGAGAAAGTGTGTCACCTCTGTCATAAAAAAGGTCATGTAAAAGCAGGCTGATTCGCTTTTAATCAAAAGAAACAAACCATTGAACATAAAATTTTCTGCCTTATCCACGTCAGTGGTAAATGTGAGTTCAGATACACTCTCTTCTCAGGTGTGAAAGGAAGTTTCTATTGGTGAAGCTTATTTGCCTTTCTTTGTTTTTGTTTCTCTATCAGAGCAAAGTGAGAGAGTCTGCTAAAATCTTGACTGACTGCAGCATTGAGTTTGTTATTCTCGCTGCTACCACATTTTAGTGTCATCATGGGCACGCTGTTGTGCACTGTAGGGGTGGGACAATTAGAAATTTCATGTAACGATTATTGTGGCCGAAAACATTGTGGTATATATGGAGCCCCTAAAGGGACATACAGAAAAAATAAAAAATTAAACATTTCAGGTGCGCACAAGAAAGTTTCTGGTGAGCACGTGAAACTTTCTGGTGAGCAACTGAAACTTTTTCTGGTGCGCACCTGAAACCTTCACGTGCTCACCAGAAAGTTTTTGACCTGGGACTTCATTATAAGGACATTGCTGCTTTGCTTGCAAGTCGTCATGGTTATGTTGTGTCTGATAGAGACTTAAAACGAATTTTGAAGTCTTGTAGTCTGTTTCGGCGTAAGGGATACACCGCTTTAGATTGTGTTAGAATTCCATTGATTCCCTTCTGAGGAAGCCCCACCAACTCTCTATGTGCATGCCCCTTCCATGTAGCTGTCAATGCCAGATGTGTCGTGAATGTTGCGACGGAGAAAACATTGAAAGACTTCAACATTCTCTGTGCCCCGGTCACCTCTTGCAATCCTTGGACAGCCACCAAATCTCTGTACTGCCTCCATGTAGTAGCCTCCAATGATTTTGGGGTCACTGCTGGTAGAGAATGCATTCATCCAGATAATTTTCAGGGAAAACCTGTCAATGCACCCGTTAATACAGATACCGAATGGTTTAAGTTTGTCATATGAGTCAAAGTGCCAAATATAATTGGGCCCTTTTGCTGCGGTGATGGAGTCTCCTCCTTCTGAGTTCCACACCCCTTGGGTCAAGTTCTTTCAGAATTAAGCAAACCTCTTCTTTCTTGATGCGTAATCCACTCTCTTTACATTTTGTGTACATCCACCTATACTCGCAGAGCTGGCCAGATGTTTGCAGCTGTTCTTCAATGAAATCAACAACACGATCTAAAGCGGTGTATCCCTTACGCCGAAACAGACTTCAAGACTTCAAAATTCGTTTTGAAGTTTCAGGTGCGCACCAGAAAAAGTTTCAGTTGCTCACCAGAAAGTTTCATGTGCTCACCAGAAGCTTTCTGGTGCGCACCTGAAATGTTTAGTTTTTTATTTTTTCTGTATGTCCCTTTAGGGGCTCTGTAGTAATACAACATTATCGCACTAATTTACATTTTTTTATTCTAAAAAAATTTTTTTTAATTCTAAACATATGTAGATATATTAAGACACATTAAGAATGGCAATAAAACATACTGTAATCACTTCACCTTGCAACCTTCATTGAATCATGTTCATAGGGGACACAGCTTGAAAATAAATAAATAAATAAATAAATGTGGTAATGATGCATTATAAGGCACCCCTGCTTGAATAAAGGATAAATAAAAAATACTGTATGAGTAAATCTACTCTGTCCTATAAAGTCCAACTTGCATTGTAGTGTGGACTTTTCACGAGCATAAATATTGAGGATTACATCAGGTCATTCATAGCAGACACCTTAATTTACAATTTGACGATTATGTGATTAATTGAAATTAACCACGATTAAATTATTATGTGTTTTTATGGCAATTAATGATAAAAATGATAATCCTCCCATCTCTTGTATGCTTCTGCTGTTGTATGGGAGTTTTACATACACATGCACACACTCACACACAACAGGAAGTTTTATCACATTTTCTTATTTGCTGAAATACAAAGGCTCACATCTGTCAACACTTTTCTTCTTCTATATGAGAAATTGGGATTTATTGTGTGAAACCACCATCAGACAAATCCAGATGTCTCCCCTGCCTTCAAGTAAGATGTTTGGATATGTTTTCTTGTTAGTTGTACGCAGTTAATTTCTTACTGCAGAAGATTTGTGCAAGCTGTATAGAAAGAAGAGCTACACTGAATATGGGTAATATAAACAGCACAATGGCCCCCTCTAGTGTCTTTAGGATGGTACAGACTGAAGCTCAACTCAAAGTGAGTGTGAGGAAGAAGAGACCTTAAGTTCTCTGGACTTTTCTAGGATTCTGGGTTTTTTATCAACATGGTTTGCTTTCTACAACTAAAATTTACAAAGGCTGGTATTTTATATGCTGTCAGTATTTCTAGACTCAATTTATCTGAATTGAACTACTTGAAGGTAACAAAATACATATATAAATAAAAGATTCTGTGTTTTTTCCAGTTAAATGATCAGTAAACCGAATAAATGCAGTTTGAAAAATGTTGGACATAGTCTGATGACAAGGTAACATCTGATTGTTCAAGTGTTACAGCTGCACAGACAAAGGCTAAAACTGATAAAACAGGAGACTATTTGAATTTAATATAATGTAAAATGCTGCAAACACTGCTTAAACATGCAGCAGTTGTGCACAGACGGGTGTCTCACAAAACCATTTAAAACTCATTAGCGGTTAGCCGATGCAGATAAATAAAACTGAGCAAATGTGTTTAAAACCTTTTGCAAATGGTTTTAAGTGGCATTCCTGCTGTATCCACAAGCCATTAGGCAGACGTGTCGTCTTCAACAAACAAAACTGAATCTCTTCTCCCTGCAAACCTGCTTTTTCATCTGCTCAAACTGAATTATGTGCAGCCAGTCTCATTTGTGTTGGCTGGAGTTGCTGCAGGGTCCTACAGGCCACGCAGGTCCTTCTCTCACGTCATGACCTGAACATGAAAAATCACGTTTAGCTCGCATGTTCACTGATCTCCACAAATCAAACACACGCATCTTAACTAAACTGAGTAATCTGTCTGAAAATTAAAATCAGTCCATCCTCTTGTTGAATGTTTTTTTTTCATCAAAATTTGTCAAACTTAGTTTGTGCATACAAAACCTCGAAAGATCCAAAATCCATCAGGATACATCATATTGAAATCGAAAATGTCTTTACAAATTTGCATCAATTCATCTCGTAGATGTCACGTGATTTCACTGAATACCTGAAAATTCTGACCTGCTGATGGCGCCAGACAAAAAGTTAGTGATTTACTCAAGTCAGCAGGATTTGAACTTTATTGAAGGATTAAATCCTTTGAGATGCAAAATCTTGTTTTCAAGGTGGTTTTTGAAAAACTTACATCAGGAAAAACAGGAAATTACAGATAATCACAAAAATTACAAAAGTTACAAATACAAATACACATAAACAAAAATACACCACAAACACACAAACACACACACACATACACACACACACACATACTCATCACTCCCAATCCACCCGCACTCTGCAGACCATTTATAAGCAGGGTTGGAAAAGTTACTTTGCAAACATAATAGATTACAGATTACTAGTTACCCTATTAAAAATGTAATAAGTTATGTAATTATTTTAATTACATTATCAAAGTAATGTAACTTATTACATTTGATTACTTTTTTATTATATTTCTAAATTTCTAATGAATCTTTCTGACCATTTTCAAATGTTTAAACCAGGCAGTGTTCATAACAGACGTGGGGCTGCAAATTCAAACAAGAGAACCAATCAAAGCATCAGAACAGCATCAAACTTTACTAACAGCCTGGACTGGAAATGACAAAAGACACTGTGCACATCAAAAACATGCAAAGCAACAAAATGAATATTATTCAACACAAAGTCTGAGCTTATTACAGAACATATTCAGATGTAACCTACTTTGTAATCATTAACATTTTCATAAGAAACTGTAATTTAATGACACATTTTTTCTCAGTAACTGTAACTGATTGCAGTTGAACTCTAAAACAGGCAACATGCACCAGGAGATACAGACTGTTTAACATCCTGTAGGGTAAAGACTAAAGGTTTTCGCCCGGTCAACTTATCATTTATTAAAAGTCTTGTCTGCCGCTTGTATCTTGCTCACATTCCTTGGTTCAGGTTATCTGTCATCTGTCACAGTTCACAGAACTGAAATGTAATTTTCTTTTTACAAAACAGGTTTTAAATGCTTTAAAGTTTTTAAATTTTTTCAAAATGTTTAAAATGTTTTTCTGAGTAAGTAATGTAACATTAAATTTGATTACTTTTTGCAATTTCTAACAAATGTTTTCAACTGTTCACCTTGAAGTTGTACTTAACAGCAGTAGCATGGTGTGGCAGGTGGGAGGTAGGCAAAGCCTTTCCTAGTTTATTTAACCCTCCTGTTCATTTCAGCTTAACTATCCTGATGTTCCAGGTCAAAAATGACCGATCCGTTTTAGATGATTAGAAATCCATAAAGATACATATATTATTACCTAATATTGTATTATATCTCTTAATCAACTCAAATTCTTGTTAACATCACAGGTTTTGAACTTCTGTTTGGTGTTCATGGTCTGTAGGCCTCACTGACCTCGGCTCATAGAACTCAGAATCCAGAGCCTCGCACGCAGTGTGTTGCTCAGCCAGCGTGCTGCCACACAATAAAAAACTTTATATTCCAGAGTTTCCAGAAAGTTGTCGAAACAATGTCGCATTTGTGTGTGTGTGTGTGTGTGTGTGTGTGTGTGTCTGCTCATAGACACCTCTTTGTTGGGGTGTGCTTGAACTCTATTTCATTGACATTTTATCAGCTGCTAAACATATTTTGCATTGCACTGTTATGTTCGAGCCCTTTCCTGATCTCTGAATAAAATGTTTTTATAATTTTCCAGCACTGGAACACATTTTTATCCGTAAACATGACACTCTCAGGCGAGTTGTTTAGCTTTGAGCAGCAAAGTGAGCTGATTTAACTGAAAAATGTGGGGCACTGTGAATTCAAACAAGAGACCCAATCAAAAGCATCAGAATATCATCAAACTTTACCAAACGACCTCGACTGGGAATGACAAATGAAGACATTGTGCTCATCAAACCATGCACAGCAACAAAATGAATATTATTTAATGTACAGCTGAAGCTCTTACAGAAAATATTCAGATGTAATTCACTTTGTAATCATGAACATTTTCAAAAGTAACTGTATTTTAAGTACACATTCTTTCTCAGTAACTGTAACTGATTACAATTACATTTATTTTGTAATTAAATTCTGTAATTTTGTTACATGTAACTAGTTACTCCCCAACACTGTTCATAGGCAGGGTGTTGTTTCACAGTCAAGGCCAAAAAGAGACTTTTGTATGAGGGGCCGTCAGGGACATAATTCAGAATTAGCATTCACACACACATATAAAACAAAACA
>JAQFJA010002409.1:0-10333 GCA_029874485.1 Naso brachycentron | reverse complement strand
CGACACCACCTGACACAATTACGGAAGTACACCAAGTGAACCAGTGAACGGCTCTTACATAATGAATGGCTCTTACAGCCACACTTGAGTAAAAGTAAAGATACCTCACTAGAAAATGACTTTGGTAAAAGTGAAAGTCACCTATTGGAATATAACTTGTGAATGTCTTAAAGTAGTTAATTTTTACTGTACTTAACTATCAAAAGTACAGTGAATATAAATGTACTTAAGTATTGAAAATACAAGTAAAAAGTACATGTAAAAAAAAGTCAAATTCTTTTTTCCATTTCTTTAGCCTCTGTTTTACATAAGGACAGAATATCTCAGTCACAAAACGAAAAGCACATAAAGTGATAAAGAGAAGTGATTTCAGAAAGCTTTCTGAATTCCTCTGGACCTGGTTTGAACACGACAAGCAATGTTTAGCTCAAGCTGAATCTGCAACTGGGTGACTGCTTTTACATCCTAACTACAAAATGATTTAAATCAAACATGAAACACGAGGACAGCAGTACCCAAAGGAACAACAGTCATTACTTGTACCGCAACTTCAGAGCACCTGTTTGCACTAACACCATTAACCAGTGATCCAACCTCTTGCAGTCTGATCCAACATTACTGGCTACCTACTCAAAACAAAACAAAACAAAACAAAACAAAACAAAACAAAACAAAACAGAAAACAAAAAGACACTGGTTAGTAGCCTACCACATTTTTTCCGGTTTTTATTTAGTAACTAGTAACTAATTGAAATGTAATAGAATAAAAGTATCCATTTTATCTGAAAAATGTGGTGAAGTAAAAGTTAAAGTCTACAGACATAGGAGTACAGATATTAAAAAAAAAACTACTTAAGTACAGTGACAAAGTATTTCTACTTAACTACTATACATCACTGCTGCTCACAGGCTCCAATAATAACATGACTCACAATCCAACTTTTCATCACATGTGGGACCTCTTTACTTTTTGATCTTTTTTCTTTCTTTGGTTTTCCAGTTTTCCTGCTTTACATTTAAATAGATGAGAGCAGCAAACCTTCAGCATTGAGCAGTGTTTGCTTCGGCTCCGTAGAGTCAATTATTCCTGCAGATAACGAGGCGCACACTGTCATGTTTTTCTGAGTTTCTCTGTGGAAACACGGACAGCAGCACAGAAGAAACCTGCAGGACGTGCAGATTGTAATCTTTCAGTCGATGCTGGGCTGAAGGGTGTGTGTGTGTGTGTATGTGTGTGTGTGTGTGTGTGTGTGTGTGTGTGGTAAAACCATGATTATTTGTAGTAACTCTTTGATCTGTGAGCAGCAAACCAACAGAGACACAAACACCATCAGCATGAAAGCAGTAAATCAGTGTGCTGCTGCACTTTGAGCTCATATCAGTGATTTGTCTCTGTTTTTAAATCCTGGGCTCTAAGCTGCTTTAACAAATGACAATTAGAGTTCAGCACATACACAAACACACGCGCACGCACACACACACACACACGTTTTCAGTATATCTGTGTGTAATCTGTCTGAACATGCACATGAGTGTCCTGCAGATGCTGTTCTGTCCTAAAACGCTCCTTCAAACTAAAGTTACATGTCAAACGAACCCGCCAGTCGCTTTGTTTTCATTCAGAACATTAACTCTGTAACTGACGAGGCTCTTTGCCTTCCAGTCAATGTTCTTTCTTTGCAACTTTTTATGCTGTTTGCTCATGAAAACAAAGAGTCAGCAGCATTTTTCTAAAAAACTAAATATGACCTTTTACAAGAGAAATGCTGTTCAATCACAACTACTGGGCCTCTGTACACGTGCAGTGGTGACTGTGTCTGCAGAGCTCCGCCCTCTGCCTGTATGTTGATTTTTTTTTTTTTCAATGAACAATTTTATTGAACATTTTCAATGCAAAAACCAGACAGCAACAAAACAAAAACAAAATCTCCATAAAGATCTTAAAATAAAAGACAACAACAACAATAATAATTAAAAATAAAATAAATAAAATAAAAATAAATAATAATTTAAATAAATAAATAAATAAATAAATAAAATAAAATAAAATAAATAAAAATTTACCAATTACCCAATTCATTTACCCACTGGCCGTTAACTTTTTTTTTTGCAAAGGGTCAGATGTTCGTTCTTGGAGCATGTGGTAGATCCTTGGAGTCACTCTTCTTTGAAATAATGCCTTTGTCACGAGCTCTTCCACTGGGCTGCCTGTCGGGCGGGTGAGGGGATTTCCAACCATTTAGATAATGTACTTTGTAATTGAATATGTCTCCAAAATTGGTTGCGTTGGAGATTATATTTAGCTGAAATATGGTCAAATTTTAAAAAGTGTTTAGTGGTTTTGTCAAATCAGTCTGATATGCAGTTAATTCCCGCCTTGTGCCACTGCTTCCAACACACAGTCCGGCCTCCTAGTAGAAGTAGTTGATGGCGCCGTGGCGAGCGGCAGCCTGTCACAGCAGCTCTCTCTCCCGTGTCTTCTACGTCTACTTTTTGTTGTGTTAACGTGTCTATCGCGTCTTAATTTACCTGTACCTTAAGTGTTAAGCATCAGGGACATTCATTTTTCGCCAAGATGCGTCTCCAGGGGCTTGGATGCGCGTTATTAATCTTAATCAGGTTACTCCTGGTGCTGGGAGGCCATGCATGGAACCCGGCTGGCGTCTCCTACACAAGAGATCAGCTGATCGCTCTGAGGCTACTGCGGTGTATGGACTAAAGTCCCTGATCCCGGAGGAGCTGAGGAGGAGAAGGAGGCGAGGCTGCAGAGCGGGTGTAAAACGGAGGATGAAGAAAAGGAGATTTAAACCCTGCATCCCCATTATAATCACGGGGAATGTAAGGTCCCTGGTAAATAAAATTGATGAACTGGACTTGCTTGTCAAGACACAGTGGGAATACAAAGAATGCAGTATAATGTGTTTCACGGAGTCATGGCTACATGAACAGATACCAGACTCAAACGTGACTATACCCGGTTTCCATACAGTCCGTGCGGACAGAGACACCACCGCGAGCGGCAAAAAGAAGGGAGGGGGACTTTCTGTATTTATGAACTCCAGGTGGTGTAACCCGGGGCACATCGCTGTCAAGGAGCGTGTCTGCAGCCCTAACATCGAGCTGACTGCCACTGGACTTCGTCCATATTACCCCCCAAGGGAATTTACTGCTGTGGTTGCTGTGACTGTTTACATTCCTCCTTCCGGGTATGCCGAGGCGGCGTGTGACATCATTCACGGCGTAACCGCCCGCCTACGAACAAAGTATCCCGACGCCTTCATCACTGTCACAGGGGATTTTAATCATGTTTCACTCTCCTCCACACTCCCCACATTCCATCAATTTGTTAAATGCACAACCAGAGACAATAAAACAATGGACTTGTTATATGCAAATGTTAAAGAGGCGTACAGCTCCACTGCTCTCCCCCCACTCGGCAGGTCAGACCATAATTTAGTTCTGCTCACCCCAAAATATAGACCGGTTGTTAAACAGCTACTGATTACAACAAGAACAGTGGGGAAATGGTCCCCAGAGGCCATGGAGTCCCTGTGTGGGGCCTTTGAGGCAACTGACTGGAATGCCTTCTATCAGCCACATGGGGAGAATATAGACAGCATCACAGACTGTGTATCCGAGTACATTAATTTCTGTGTTGACATCTCTATCCCCACCAAAGAGATCAGATGTTATCCAAATAACAAGCCATGGATGACTAGTGACTTGAAGACCCTACTGAATGAGAAAAAGAGGGCCTTTAGGTCTGGGGATAGGGAAGAATTAAAATATGTTCAGAGGGAGCCTAAACAGAGACTCAGGGAGAGCAAAAACTCCTACAGGAGGAAACTGGAGGAGAAATTAGAGAGGAGTAAGGCTAGGGATGTGTGGAGTGGGATGAGAGAGATTACTGGATTCAAGAGGAAAGGCGGGGCAGCTGAGGGGAATGTACAGCAGGCCAATGAGTTAAAACACTTCTTTAACAGGTTTGACCCAGGCGCCTCCACCAGCAGCCACTCCATCATTGCCCCCACCCCCCCATGCTAACACCCACCACTGGCCCTGCCTCATCCCTCACTGGACTATACATCACAGCCGACCAGGTGAGAGGAGAACTTTAAAGACTTAACCAGGGGAAGGCTGCTGGACCAGACGGCATCAGCCCACGTGTCCTGAAGGCATGCGCCAGTCAGCTGTGTGATATACTGCAACACCTTTTTGACATGAGTCTCCACAGTATGAGTCTCAGCAGTATAAGTACCTCAGTGTCCTACTGGACAGCAAGCTGGAGTGGGCAGCTAATACAGGGGCTGTATACAAGAAGGGCCTGAGCCGCTTGTATTTTTTGAGGAGGCTCAAGTCTTTTAAAGTGTGCAACAGGATGCTTAACATGTTTTACCGGACTGTTGAAGCCAGTACTCTCTTTTTTGCTGTGGTGTGCTGGGGTGTGGGCATCAAGAAAAGGGATGCAAACAAGCTCAACAAGCTGGTGAAGAAGGCCCAGTCTGTTGTGGGGGTGAAGCTGAGCACTCTGGAGGAGGTGGCTGAGGACAGAATCCAGGCAAAATTCCTCAGGATCATAGACAACACCACCCATCCCCTTCATAAAACACTGGACAGTCTCAAGAGTACATTCAGCCACAGATACAGACTCCCCCGCTGTTCAAGAGAGCGCTACAAGAAATCATTCATACCCACCGCAATACATATAACTCCTCCCTCTGACTCATTCACCTTATGCACCCTGAACCCAGCACTTTTAACCCTTTTTTAACCCTTTTAACCTCTTTACGCGCACCTTTTATCCACATATTTATTATTCATTATCACTGTGTGTTCTTATGTATTTTACTTCTGTGTCCCATGATTTGTGTTGTTTTCTCTCCATTGTCATGTATTTCTTCCCTTGCTGCTGCTTGTGATATTTTAAATTTCCCCTGGGGGATTAATAAAGTAATCTATCTATCTATCTATCTATCTATATCCATATCTACCTGTTATTATCAATAAACATCAGTGAAGCTAAGAACTCAGCATCTCCGCATTCTGCACCACAGTGGTCACACACTCCCAACCAGTAACAGTTACAGTCCTAGCTATCAATCTTCAGTACAGACACACAAAAGGTATTTATATGATGGTTTTTATGAAGAATTTATGATGTTGTCATTACATGGTGTGTCACTGTTTCTGCTGAGTTATTTAGTTATATTACTGTATTTTTATGGGCTGAGAGAGAGCATTTCATTGCATTTACTGTACATTGTACTTTTAATGTAAATGACAAATGGGTGCTGCAAAAACATCCATAATTATTAAATACATCTGTGTCATTCAACAATTATCGTCCAGACTTGTCACCACATTCTATCATTTATGTTACACAAGTACACAAGTCTGCAACTTACCAGAATTGGGTTGTTGGTGGTGGGGGGTAATACCTACTGTCGAAGGTGTAGTCAATCATGCACAAGTGTCAAAATTGGGAATGTATGGGTCTATATAAGCTCAAGTCACAATTCACAAATTTGTGGCAGAGTAGGTTGGAAAGAGTGGTTGGGGTACCTGAGTCCATTGAGGGTCAGCATCCCACTACCTCCTTGGCAGAGCTGCTTATGGATGTTTTTGGCGAAGGCTTCCTGAAATCACTGCCGGAATGCAACAGGGCCCACTGCACACTCTCCGACAAGCCGAAGCCGGGGCAGAGACCTCTGCCTAAAAAGCCCACTCTCGATCCAGAGGTTCTAGCCAATTACAGTCCAATATCTAACCTTCCATTTCTCTCCAAGATTCTTGAGAAAGTGGTAGCAAATCAGTTATGCAGCTTTCTGCAGAGCAATAGTTTATTTGAAGTTTGCCAGTCAGCTTTTAGAATGCATCATAGCACAGAGACCGCATTGGTCAGAATTACGAACCATCTTCTTATGTCATCAGATGAGGGACTTCTATTTGTACTTGTTCTGTTAGATCTTAGTGCTGCATTCGATACTATCGACCATCAGATCTTAATTCAGAGATTGGACAGTTTAATTGGCATTAAAGGAACTGCATTAAAACGGTTTAAATCATATTTGTCAGATAGATCTCATTTTGTGTATGTTAATGGTGAGTCCTCCACATACACCAAAGTAAGCTACGGAGTTCCACAGGGATCTGTACTTGGACCAGTTTTATTCATCCTGTATATGCGTCCTTTGGGCAATATTACCAGAAAACACAATATTAATTATAGAAAAGGCAAAGGGAATCATCTTAATCGGAGGTGATTTTAATTGTGTCTTGTCGAATAGACTAGATAAAAATCCACCCTCAATTAATGAACCTTCGGCTGCGAGTCAAGCTCTCAAACACTTGACTGAGGACATGGGGCTTATTGATGCATGGAGACATCTACACCCAAAGGAGAGGGATTATACATTTTACTCTAATCCGTATTCCTCATACTCAAGAATTGGTTATTTTTTTGTAGCCAAAAGTGAGTCACGTAGAGTATTGGAGTATAAGATACATAATATAACTCTGAGTGACCATTCCCCAGTTAGCCTGGTATGGGATTTACGAAGATGCACTTTCCCAAGACGGTGGCGACTAAATGTCTCGCTTCTTAATGACCACACCTTTAAGGATTATATAAGGACAGAATTAGCTCAATACCTAGAATTCAATGATACAAATGAGATGTCACCAGTCACCCTATAGGAGGCAGCTAAAGTAGTTTTAAGGGGTAAGATAATCTCATTTGCATTAGCTAAGAAGAGACTTCAAGAGACCAAACGTATAGAACTTGAAAAACAAATTAAACAGTTAGAACAGAAGCATAAAAAACAGTTGTCCAAAAATGATTCGATTCAACTTGATGAAGCTAAGAGGGCTCTGGGAAATCTGCTTACAGAAAAGATTGAGAGGAATCTAAGATTTTCAAAACAACGTTATTATGAATATGGGAGTAAAGCTAGTAGATTATTGGCATTCCAACTTAAAAAACAGACAGGTTTATCAAATATACAAAAAATTAAAAACAGTGATTCCGGGGACCGCTTTATTTACAAACCAGAGGAGATATCGGACGCTTTTGCTACCTTTTACAAAAAGCTGTATTCAAATACAGACACATGCATAGACTCTAAACAACTGGATGTCTATTTAGAAAATATAAAATTGCCAAAACTGTCCGATGAAATCTCACAAACTATGGATGGTCCTATAACAAGAGAAGAAATAGTAGAGGTAATAAGTGGGTTGAAAAATAGTAAAAGCCCGGAAAGAGACAATTATTTCAGTGATTTATAAAGAGGGCAAAGACCCCACAGAGTGCAGTTCCTATAGACCCATAGCACTTCAAAATTCTGACTGTAAAATATTGACTACTATACTTGCAAAAAGACTTAAGTTAGTGATTATAACCCTGGTACACCTAGATCAGACAGGGTTCATTGTGGGACGTCAAATGTCTGATAATATACGTAGACTATTAAATGTTATGTCCCATGCCAAATCAGCGTCAGTGCCATGTATGGCGCTGGCTTTAGACGCAGAAAAGGCATTTGACCGTGTCTCTTGGCCTTTTCTTTTTAAAGTATTGAGGAAATGCGGTCTAGGGGAGGGATTTGTTAAATGGGTCCAGCTTTTGTATTTATCTCCACAGGCATCAGTGAGGGCAAATGGGTGTTTCTCACAAAAATTCGAGCTAGGGAGGGGTTGTAGGCAAGGAGACCCCCTTTCACCTCTCCTATTTGCCCTCAGTATAGAACCTCTTGCACAATTAATTAGAGATAGTACAGATATAAACGGTATTGAGGTGAATGGAGAGGAACACAAGCTGTCGCTATATGCAGACGACGTAATTGTGTACATCTCTGATCCTGCAAAGAGCGTCCCTAAATTAATGCAGTGCCTTGAGAGATTTGGATTCTATTCTGGTTACAAAATAAACATGTCAAAAACAGAAGCACTCCATATGAATAATTTGATCTCAACTCAACTGAAAACCTCATCTTTATTTAGATGGCCTAGAGAGGGCATCAGGTATTTGGGAATAAATATACCCCCTGAGTTAAATCTATATCAAACCAATTATGCAAAATTAGTGGAAAAAATTAAGAAAGACCTAAACCGCTGGGCTACACTCCCTCTTACATTAATAGGTAGAGTGGAGACCATCAGAATGAACTTACTCCCACGATTTCTCTAGATCTTTCAGACATTACCAGTTGCTCCTCCTAAATCTATGTTTACTCTTATGGACCGCCTCATATCACGATTTATATGGCTTGGCAAGAAGCCCAGGGTTAGATATAAAGTACTACAATTAGCAAAATCCAAGGGAGGATTAGGACTGCCCAACCTGAAATATTATTGGATAGCGGCTCAATTACGAGCGATGACAGTATGGTTATCAGATAATATAAATACAAGATGGCTCTGTATTGAAAAGAGCTGTAGTAGTAATATGCCTCTATCAGTGATCCCCTTTATCGGGATAAAATTAATTAGGGATTTCCCAAGAGAATGGTCAAGGATCACATATGGGGCCTGGAGAGAGGTACAACAAATGTTTAAGTTGCCAATAGGCCTTTCTTCCTTGAGCTCAATAAGTTATATCAAAGAATTTGCATTTAAAGCTGAACATAGATTACTGCGTGCCCAATTTTTGAATCCTAAGGCTTGTGCATCAACTGTTTAGTAACAATAATTTTAAATCATTTGATTAAATAAGAGCTGAATTTAGTTTATCAAAAACAGAGCATTACCGATACCTACAGTTAAGAAGCTTTATAAATGATCATCCGAATAGAAACAGTTTAAAAGAACCAACGCCCTTAGAACAATACTTATCCAAGATTCAGGAAGGAAACCATACACAAAAGACAATAACTAATCTATATACAATCCTGACTTCAATGACAAAGGATAATACCTGTCATGTGAGAGAAAAATGGGATAGAGAGCTACATCAGGAAATCAGTGAAGAAGGCTGGATAAAGATCTGTGCCCAGATACATACAGTTACCAATTCCAACTCATGGAGAGAGTTTCAACACCTGAAACTATGGCAAAGATGAATTCAAATCAGACAAGTACATGTTGGAGGGGATGTGGGGAGAACATAGCAAATTATTCACATATATTTTGGCAATGCCCATTGCTAGACAATTTCTGGAAATCAATCTTTGCTATTGTAAACAAAGCACTACAAATTGAACTGCCAAGAGACCCTCTGATAGCTATTCTGGGGATGAAACCAGAAGTCATTCTCAATAGGAAAATGATGTATATCCTACAAATAGTATTAATAGCAGCAAAGAAAGTAATTACACTAAGATGGCTTAAACTGGATCCCCCCACCTATGATGAATGGGCAGTAGTCCTAAGAAATATTTACACAATGGAAAAAATTACATATATGTTGAGATTACAGAAGGAATTGTTTATAGAAAGATGGTTACCATTAATGGAAGTGGTGGGGGAACAAATGGATTGATAAATCAAAGAGGGTTATTGCTGTTGTGTTTTGTGATTTTTTTTTTTTTTTATTGCCTGTTCTCTCCCTTTTTCCTCTGGTGGCTTGGTTGTTTCTCCTCTCAAGATAAGAGCAGGATTAGAAGCGATACCCACAGGTGTTTGATAAAGAAATGTATGTGCTGATATAATGAATGGATATAATGTATTTATGCAAAAGGAATTTATAACCCATGATTTAGTTTTAACCCCAGTTTTAGTTTTAATTTAGATTTATCTGTATTTTCTTTTTTTCCCCCTTTTTTTTCCCTTTCCTTAAAGTATCTGATTATCCTAAATCTTTGATTTTCTGATTTATTTAATTATTTTATTTATTTATTGTTCTTTTATTTATTAATTTTTTCACACACACACACAAATAAATAAATAAATAAAATAATAGCTGATTGTTTGTCTACTAAGACCACTTGTATAGGAACTGTATTAATGTAAGTTGAATTGTTAGGGCTGTAAAAGTGGATGTGAGGAAACTATAATAAAAAAACAAAACAAAACAAAATGGGTGAATTAGAAAGCTTGCATGCATTACCCAAAAAAAAACAAAAAAACATGGGTTAAATTTACTTAAATAATTACATTGTTCCAGCTGTTTCTTTTCTGGTTGTTATTTATATTCAAATTATTAGTGTTCCCTGTTTTATTACCAGTTATGTCTCAGTGTTACTGGAGTTAAATAGAAAAGTCTCAGCAAGTCTCTGGCAGGAAAACAGTACACAGGCACAGTGACAACAGACTTGGTCTGGACAGGCAAAAGTTCAGTTCCGGAGAGACAAGCAGAACAGGCAGATAATCCAATGAGGAGCAGGCAGCAGGGATG
>JAQFJA010002351.1:0-10338 GCA_029874485.1 Naso brachycentron | reverse complement strand
ATAAATAAAGAAAAAAAATCATTAAGAAGGATAACAAAAGTCAGCACCAAAATCATTGGCACTCAGCAAAAAACTCTTTCAGAACTGAAAAGAAAGAAAGAAGGCCGAATCCTTTATGTCTGACAGTACTCACCTCCTGCACTCTGAATTTAAGTTCCTGCCACCATTAGCCAAAACTAACAGATACAGATTCTCCTTCATACCCTCTGCTATCTCACTGCTCAACTCTGTAACGTACAGGTTGCATCGGCACATCTCAACCATGCTCATTTACCTCTTGCCGTCTTCTTGTGCAGCTGCTTATAACTTTTTTCAACAGATTAAATGCTCTCAGATATTCCAAAATCCAGGCTCAGAGGTGACAGAGCCTTCATGGTGGCTGCCTCCAGTCTACCTGTTAAAATCAGAACTGCACAGACCCTTGAAAATTTTAAATCTTTGCTAAAGACCCACTTGTATGTGATGGCTTTTGATTCCAGCTGAGCTTGACATCTTGACTTTATTGTATTCTTTTTTGTCTGTTGTGTCTCTGTTGTTAATTTTACTCATAGCTATTCTTTTATTTTATTACTTTATTACTCTTATTTATTTATTACTCTTTTATTTTATTATTTTTACTCATATTTATTCTTTTATTCTTAAATTGTGTTTTTAAACTTGTACAGCACCAATAGTGGTTGTTTTTAATGTGCTGTGTAAATAAACTTTGACTTGACTTGACACACATCAGACATCTTTAAGGGCACAATATAGAGGATTTTCCTAAAAGAAAAAGAAAGAAAAACAAACAATATACAGACAAAAAGCAAATGTGTGTGGCCTCTTAGACAATAGCAGCGTGAAGTCAGCACTCAGAAGAAACTCAGCAACGTCTATCGCTGCCTCGTCTCCTCTCTGCTCTGACTGTGTAATGAGCTACAGGTCTGTGTACAGACAGAGCAGCAGCGGGGATGACGCATGCACTTAGACTGCATTCACCCAAAATCTGACATTGCGGCACCTTCCTGCAGGGTTGCACAGAGGTGTGGGCATGTTTATTTGTGCTTTTTGACTGCAGTGAAAGACTTAGATTTGTTTTATTTTTCTTTCACTGCTTTGTTCTGGATATTAACATCCCGTATTTTAACTCACTCTCTTGCTTGTGCGACCACCGTTGCTCTCTTAGTCGAGCCAATAAGGTGAGGTCAAGCTTGAATCGTGTGCTTACCAACAGTAGCTAATATTCAGTTGCTGCATCTATGCTCATAGAGCTGCGTTTATTAATTTAACAATTTATTTGGTCACTTGAGGGCGGCGATAGAAGCTGCAAACACATCATCTCAAATATTATAAACCTTTAAACATGTTGTTTTAAGCTAATTTGGTGAGTTTATAATGGGTTTGTTTGGGTTTGTGAGGAACACCTTTCATTTTACACACAGTGATTTGACACATTATAATAACAATATTGATTAATGCAGTTAAAATTTTTTCCTAACTCAGTTAATGTGTTGCAGCATTTTACAATTTAGAAAACATATGTTTCACATTATTTCAATGAGGTAATATCAGTGAAAAAGTCTGGGTTTTTCTCGTCCAACGTACGTCATCATTATTGTCACATCTGAAAGTGTTGATTTAAACGAAGATGCCAGCATTACCATGAGGTCTTTAAAAGAAGCAGGCATGTCTTTCATCATCTTTTTCTTCCATTTTCCTTGTTGGGATTGTCCCGGGGGAAAAATTGCCACACATAAAATATTTATTTAACATGAATTGCATTCATGTTGTCTCAAATTAACCACATGTATGTAAAAGACTAGTGAAATTGTCATTTGATGTAATTTATGTTGTTTATTTTTAAAACTTATACCAGATTCTGGGAGTTTTTCTTACCTCCTGATTGTAAGCGTTTCCTGCACCGGGCCTTCTGGGAAGTATCACCCTGCACTCCCACAGCTTCTGCCGTCACTCCACCAAATTCACCTTCAAAGCACTTCATGAGGCATTCATTAGCTGACTATTAGCTCCACCATCCTAACTGTCATCACTTAGAAGCAGACTAGCAGGGACTCCAGACAAAACATGACTCATTTTTCCACAGTAAACATAATAGCCCTCAATGAAACACAGTGTTCAGCACAGTAACACCAGTCCTTCCTTTGGGTTTTGGAGATAAAGAGAGGAAATTACGGTAAAGCTCACAGAATTTACCGTAAATCGATGTGAAAAACTAAATTAAACTGTTACTTGACTTAAAGAGACACACATGGAAGCAGCTACCAGGAGCACAGCCACATCTCCATTGAAAAAACACACACAAAGTAATAGCTGGAATCAGCCACGTCAGGAGGTTTTCTAATGAGGCACTTAACCAAAGAAAAACCACTAACTCCTTTCTGTTTTCATGAAAGTTAATTATAACCAAACACTCTCAATATCAACCATCTAAGCGGCAATGTAAGTTCTAAAAAACCCCATAGGGTTACATCACACTTTGGCTGTCCCACATGGCAGAGAAAGGAACTGCAGTACTCTGGGGGACAGCTGTAATGTCTCTGCTGCACAGACATTCAGTCTCCCAGGAATCGGGGTAATATACGAGCAAACCTTACTCATAATTTCCTCATCTATCACGTGCAGACAAATTCTGCGGTCACAGCCATTCCTAAGGAACTCATTCAGTAATGAAGTGCCGTCTTAGTCATATTAGAGGAAAAAATAACCGTCTTACAGTTCTGTGCCTCTGTGAAACAGCTGACTTGCAGTTTACATCCATTTCCTTCCACACTAATATATGTGTAGAAGTCTTTGAAGAAATTTAATAAACGGTATTAGGTGAATTTCATTTATTCAGAGTGAAGTAAAAAAATTCTGCAGAGGACTGATAGCGAGCTTCTTCACATGTTGGGATAACAGTCACCTGAGAGTAATGAGCTCATGGTGGGCCATAATGATTTAATTATGGATGTTGCTGAAAAAGAAGCTGCAGATTCTAAAATGTGGATTTTTCCCACACATTTTTACCCCTGCCGGACAGAAGATCTATATAATCAGCACAGACTTTAAGCTGAGATAGGCCGTTTATTTTCGACGTCATCGGGCAAAAATTCCATAATAACCTTTCAGCATATATGTAAATCAGGTGCTCTAAAGGAACATGACCCCTCTGCATCTCTCACTGGCTCTGTATTCAGACTGTGATGGGCACTTTTCGGCCAATCAAGGGTCTTTTCAGAGAGCATGTGTTCCTATTGGCTGCTATACCCTGCCTTTCCTAGTGGTGGATGACTTTGCTATGAGCTGATTGGCTGTTGAAACAAGTGACGTGCCTTACATTCTAAAACTGGGCCTCGTTCAAAGTTGACAACACGTAGCAACACATTTACGTAACCGGAAGTAGTGGTGCGCTGAACGTGCTGTTGTGTGACGCAAGCGTTGCATTGGATCCATTGGGCATATGTGTTTTTAATATGGCGGGGTTTATATACAGGTCACAGCTGATTGGGTAACACCTCTGACTCACCCACCAAACGGACCTCAAAGCAGTTGCCCACCATTGCGCACCGTGTCAAGGAAACAGGTCGTTCAGTCCGGAAACCGTAGTAAAACTCTTTGCACTGTGTTGAGATTGAACGTACCCCCGGCCTCTGGCGACTTGACAAGTCGAGTTGCATGCGACTCTGTCAGCTGACACAGACCAGTTTACTCTGCGACAACTTTCTCTGCATCCGTTTTCTTTCCTTGTGGATCTTTGGTGCAAACTGGACTTAAAAGAGAGAGCGGCAACAAACGAAATAAAATGCCAACCGGAGCAAAAACAAGATGGGGGAAGGTGCCGCAGAGTTGCTCCCCTAGGAGTCTCATGCTACAGCTAGCTTGATTTCTAAAGGTTGCTTACCCCAACCTGAAGGTGGTCACCCAAGACTAGTGTCAAAAATTTAATATTAAACCAAATGTATAATGTAATGTTACTGTGTTATGGTGTTAAATAATGGCCAAAGACTTTTTTTTACCACTGCATTATTTCATAGTATTAGACATTTGCGTGAAATTTTGACACAAGTAGTTTATAAATTCTTGAAATATGGCCAAAAATGTTTTTTCTGAGGTCACCGTGACCTTCACTAATGACCACCAAAATCTTATCAGTTCATCTTGTCAAAGACCAAGTGAACGTTTTTGACTAATTTGAAAAATTTCCCCAAGGTGTTTTGAGAGATCTAGTTTGCAAGAGCAGAACAGATGGATGGATAACCTGAAAATATACTGCCTCCAGTCATTGCTGTTGCCGGTTCAGAGGTATAAAAACAGTGACTTCAAGGAGTTGTCGATAAGTCTTGACACTCTAACAGGTCTAAGAGAAATTCATTGCAAAAGTTTTGATGATTCTTTCCTCTTGAATGAGAACTTGTCATTAGGCTATATCAAGCCATCATTAATTTTTGATCTTTGGTGCCTCCAAGTGTCCAACGGTACAAAAACACTGAAACACTGACAGCCAGTTATGAACTTTTCTTACACTGCATCCACATCTTGCTGAGAAAATGCAAAGCTGCAGAAACATGTCTAACGATGAAGGTGTCACAGTTGGTGATGAATCCAGATAGAATTCTCACCACCTCTGCAGGTCCCTTCAGCTCTGTTTAGCTTTTCAACTGTTTTTTGTTTGTTTGTTTTGTATTTTAAGCTAATTTGGGTGTTATGGTCCACAAACTCTGCTCTCATTAACTTCGTTTCAGCAGGCAGCTGTGTTCAGTGGAAAACAACGCTTTGGTAAACCCTGTGAACACTACCTGCTCAGCTCCAAACGGCACACAGACACAGCTGAAGACCAGCTAAGCACATAGCGGCGCATGTAGGTGGACACTGACAACTCCGAATGAAGGATAATGTTGCTCTGTTCTTGCTGGATGCTTTGAAGAGTGAGCAAACCTCCAAACATCTTCGCCACAACCACTTCATTGCTTGTTTTTCTGATTTATTATTATGACAACACTGATAGTACGGCTTATAAATTGCTGTATAGAGGTTTACAATAGGGAGAGTAGATGATGCATCTCAGGAGCAAGCCAAAATTAACTAGTTTACGTGATTAGCTTTTCAGTAACAGTATATTAGTGACTTATTGTATAAGAAAAATGTATAGTTAATGCCAAAAGAAACAGTTACTATCACTCCGAACACTGCCTGTGACCTTGAACCAAAAGGATTTAATCACCCACAGGGCAAAGTGAGAGCTGCCTGGGATCCTAGACTGGTTTGGCTTCATTTTGTGGTTCTTTGTCCAAATCATTGAGAAGATTCCTTTAAGAGTTTAATTTGGTTCTAATAATAGGAAAAGTAAGAGACATGGTGAATTGCTTCCAATTATTTCCAATTAATTTCTTGTGCACAGCAGGTCAGCTGAACACGCAAAAGTGACTTTGCCTCAAGGTAAAATTGCCATACTACATTAATGAAGAATCAAGTTTTCAATAATAAATGAAAAAAATTAATGAGTATTTACTTAGGCAGAAATTTCAAGGTCACTCATAATTTATACATGTCTAACAAAGAATTATATAATCAGGATTACTTCTCAGAAATTACTGAGAAAGACCGACACGTAACGGAGCATTTCTCGAGGGAGAAGACTTCATTATTATATTTACATATGTACTTCAGCCTATTTATTTATAACTTTATTTTATTTTTGCAAATAAAAACATTACCTAGATGTAATGATGTCAGGCTAGTGCTGTCAGTTCTCTATCAATTGAAATAAAATGGAAAAGATTCGACAGATTTTATATTCATGACTACTCCATCTTCTTATTTCTTGTGTGGAGACCACTGTCTGTAGACGACAGCAGCATGTGGTCTGAACAAATAGGAGGACTCTGTGCTGCCTCCCTTGGTGCATACTGATGCTGCTTTCTGTTGCGGCCCCATACAGAGCAGTGTGCAGTCAGAATCAGTACATTTTGTCATGAAAACTTGAGTCTAGAAAAGTTTTAAACGTTACCTAAATGAAAAGTTTATTTCTCAAATGTCAGATTGTCATTTTGTAAATATTAAAGCTTTACTTGAGAAGGCAGGCCGGCGGCTGACCTTCAGAACGGCGCTTGACAGCAGCTGCTGAGTGATTTGAGGATGCCATGAGAGTGAGTGAGTGCGTGAGGAAGGACCAGGCAGGACAAAAAAAAAGAAGAGAACATGTTTTTTTCTTTCATTTCCATTATTTCATACATTTCAAAAGACTCTTCGGTCTTCATACAAACATGTGCCATTGCTTAAAGTTCCATATTTTAAAGTATAAAGGGAGTTACTGTATAATAAAAAGGCATTGTTATGTACTGGGTAAAAACAACTTATGATTGCGCCAACAAAACAGATACTGTAAAGGTCAATCTAAAGCATATTGCTCGGTAAGACATAATCGGCCAGGCCTGGAGGTTAAAGACAACACATGCATTGTACACATGTACACAAAAATGGACGAGCACCGTAATGAAAGCAGTCCAGGTTCTTCTACTCAGCAGAAAAAGCTTTACATACAACATGGTGTGTGATGTTACAGGCATTGTGAACAGTGGTAATGACTTTTGAGACATCAATAAAAGCTACATAGAAACAGGAGACACATCTGCAGATGTGGAAATACACGCCAATGTCTTCTGTAGGCCCATACAGTATACAGCACATGTTCACTTCTAAATGAAATGAATAGAAGTTTGTCAAGAAGCTGAATAAACAATAAACAGGATGATTGATAATCGAATAATGGCTATGGATTCAATATGAAGCCACCAGAATTTTGTGTTTTGTGCAGGTACTTGATTTTTACCATTTTCAAGAACTAAAGTGAAACTGACAATTCAGCTCGGTTGATAAATCAATGATTTACATTGTAACGGATACGTCAGTATGAGTGCATATAGTTATTAAGTAACAATTAATGTCAGAGGAGAAATGTCAACGATATGTTTGAGGTCATTTAATGTTAATAGGCTTCATTAATATTTGTTCAGTTCAGAATTTTAGGGCCACATTCACAAAGTATCTCATCTCAAGTGTTTTCTTAAACTTAAACATTATTCTGCTTCAGAGGAAACTAAGTCCTCAAGTGATGTCACTTGAGTCAGTCTTGTTTGGGTCTGAAGACAAGGTAAACAAGAAAGCAAACAAATAAACAAAAAAATCAGGGCTCATTATACGTCTGCAGCTAACTCCTAATCTTTGTTTAACGCTAGAATTTCTAGGCTAAATAAACCAAGACTTGAGTAATACACCTGAATGAACAACTAATACGCTGGGGGTCAAGTTGCATTTTGGGTAAATTAAGGCAAGCTCCAGTCTGGACAAGTTTAAAAAAAAGAGTTTAGTAAAAACAAAGATATTTTTGTTCTGTTGCAACAAGTTTTTTTCTGATTAGGAGTTAGAAGAAATCTTTAACTTGAATTAAAGGAATTGTCAGTACAGCCCACAATGAACAAAATGCTTATTATTATGCCTTCTTTCATGCATAATACACTTTTGATGCATTTTTCATTTGTTGACACTTATTTTATTGCCAGTTTAGTGCTATATTTGTACTGGTAGTGTGATTTAAAAGTATTTTTCAAATGTAAAATGTTTAACAACCTTTGAACAGCAAAATTCAAAGGATCCTTATTTTTTATGTTCACCTCATATCTTTCTTTCTTAAAAGAAAGTTTGGTAACACTTTACTCAAAGCATGCATCTATAATGCATCATGAACATACTTACAATGCATTATAACGTCTCAGTGCTGTGAATTACAGTTATACACAGGCTCATGTGACCCTAACCACCAATAATGCATTATAAATGTGTCCTTAATGTTGTTATGATGTGTTATATAGGTTGATAATGGGTAATAATGCACTATAAAGACAGGCCTCACAGAAAGTGTTACCGCAAATTTTTGTCAACTTTAAGGTCCAGTATCAAGCAGGCTCTCTTCCACGGCATTTATTCCTTTGGTACAAAGAAAAACAAAACAAAAAAACATCGGAACAGATTTTTTTTTAAGTTGGTGGTGAGCAGCGCAATGAGGAAAAAAATCACAGGGAGTGATTCGGATGTTAGTTGCCCGCTAAATATTTGGTCTAACAAAACTTTCTTCCTCTCACTCGTTTTTAAAGGTACAGTGCGTAAGTTTTGGGGGATCTAATGGCAGAAAAGGTCAGAAACGGAATCTGTTAGTGAGAATAATTTTAACAAACTGTTCACCTGAAAATAAGAAGCATTGTGCTTTCATGACCGTAAAATCCCTATTTATCTAAAGAGAGAGTGGATCCACTTCCACAGAGTCTGCCCGGTAACACCACCATGTTACTACAGGAGCCCTGAACAGACAATACAAACAGGCTCTGAACAGAGCATTTTGCTTTTCTAACATTTACCGTAAGCTCTCCTTCATGCTGGGAAAGGGAAGGTGAGTGACTAGATATTAGCTGGTTTAAACCAGCAAACTCACAACTAACACCATGAGGAAGTGCCACTCAACTATTTGTGAACAATGATTTTTTACAGTATGAGACATGAAAAAGAACCATGTAATTAGACCAATAGTGTGATAAACTCTAGTTTTACAGTAAAACCCATTGATTTCTTACTTAAATGGATCTTTCTGCATTGTAATTTGTGATCAAACATCATTTCTGCCCATACGGCTCACACTTTACATGTGAAACCATGACCATGATGTGTTCACTCATGCTTCAAGTGATTTATTCAGCATAATGCTTCAGTGGCGTGTGCATTTGGTCTGAGAGCTCCCAAAACATAGTGGATCACACAGCAGTTCTGTAAAAGCACTTATTCTTTTTAGACACTAGCTGAAGCTGCTGCTGATGCACAACCTGTAGCTGGGTTTCAATCAGCCTGTTTGTATGCGCATTTTCGATTTGTGCATAAAATGCCTGAATGAGAAAAAAGAAAATTCGAACAAAAATCCCGAAAAAGCGCCAAAAAGTTTTTACGCTTGAGGGAGGTGGAAAAGTTGGTGTATCGACAAAGGGTAAATGCCATTAAGTGCAATGGAAACATTTAGCGAAAAAAGGATGACATTTAGAAATCATGTGACTTACACGTCACTCTGGCGACAGTAGTCCTCCGCACCGGAGAAGCAATGGCGGCAGCAGCAGACGAAAACACAAAATATGTGTTGACTGATGTGGAAACGTCGACATTTCTTGACTCAGTGCAAGAAACAAACATAAATGCCACAGTAGACGGGAAGCAGCAACGACGTTGTTTACTTGTGCCTTTTAATTACGTCATCACGTTGCTCTGTCTCGTTCCGCTGTGGTAAATGACACCTGACACCGCACTCCTAATATTCCCATAACAGTAGTGGATGGAAACACACAAAAGCGCATTTTCTTTTGCCGAATTTCTAATTATTTGGTAAAAATTTGTTAATATATTTTAATGGAAACCCAGCTAATGTTATACAGCCAGTTTGGGATCGGTGTGATGCAGCAGCTCCACCGGCTGTTTTGACACCGCACTACTTTTGGTCTTAAAAATGATTCTTTTTTTGTTTTTGTTTTTGGAAGCAGCTTCTTAATTAGTGTTGAGGTACAAAAACTGCATCATCACTTGGATTTTTCAGTGGCAACAGACAAAATTTATTTTAAAGGCCTATATTGTCCCGAAGTACAAACTGAAATGCCAACGAATACTGACGCTCAACTGTAATGTAGCTCTATGAAGTGAGCAGTTAAATTCTGACCCACATCCGGCACCGCACGGCTTGGCATTAGAAGCATGACAACAATGACAATGATGATGATGATGAGTAAAGTGAGTGAGCGCAAACTGTCATGGGAAAGTCTCTAGTTTGTTTGTAGAACAGCTGTGACTGCACGGTAATAACAAAGTTCTTTTAGCTGTGCAAAACCAGTTGTAGAGCTGCAACAGGAAATAACAGAGCTGAGAGAAGAAAACTTTACAGTAGGAGACATGGCAGCACATTCTGTAGCTTGTTCTCTAAAACAGCACCACACATGTATTCAGAGTCCCATGATTCAACATCCATTACTACTGCACTGAGCGCAAACGGCTGAGAAAAGCACTATTTCAGCTGCGAGACATCATGCACATCAAACTGTGATGTAAGGCACCTTTTTACAAGTGCTACTGGTCACGCATTTTCAGATAAAGTGGCGGATTCATGTCAACACACAGTAAAGGAGTCTAAAACTGCACATTAATGACTACTGGCCGGCTGACAGTTACAGCACCAGTCTGAAGTCACAATAAATATGACTGCATGAACATTTAAAAAAGAGATAAAAAATTTAACATGATATTAAAAAAAGACCTGATTTTTTTTTTTTTTTGCGT
>JAQFJA010002266.1:0-10345 GCA_029874485.1 Naso brachycentron | reverse complement strand
TAAGCTAACACGGATACAACAGTAACACCAAGCCCAGTAATGGAGATGTTATGAGGGCAAATGAAGCAAAACCATGGAAAACCGCGTCTCTTCTAAAACAGATGGAGTCTTGGCAGCTGTAAAAGAAGTCAAAGAAAAACTTAAAGAGGCCAACGAACGAATCTCTGGCGTGGAAGATGACAGTTAAAAAATACACTCTCATACTACTGGAAGCCGAGGTAAAAGCTCTCCAGACTAAAGTAGATGACTTAGTGTGCTACACCTGAAGGAATAATCTCAGAATCAAAGAGTTACCTCAGAAAGAAGAGGACCAATACACCTTTGGATTTCTCTAAAGTTGGCTGCCTAAGATTTCAAACATTGAGCAGGTTAATGCCAAATTATCCACTGAGAGGGCTGACAGCATCTCCAGGCCAAAGCAAAGCGCAGATTCTCCTAGAGCAGTTATTATGAGTTTTGTAGATTTCAGACAGAAGGAGCAAGGAGAAAGGCAAACCCCGGCACAGGATTCTGTCCCCTGCTAGATTACCTGTAACACACAGGGAGAAATCTTGCACCTTTGATACACATGCCGAAGTCGTGAGCTGTATCCCTAACCCCTGCAACCAAGAACAAACACCTTGTCTGAAGAAGATATCAGCAGGTTTGAAATACACAGATCTATATCTTGGCACCTGTGTTTTTTGCGATTATGCAGTAGTGAATTAAACAAAAGTGCATGGGATAACATGGGACAAGGTTATGTTTTTCAGACTGGAGCCCAAGTTTTATAGATATTAATGGCCCCTGCATGCCTCTTTTTTAATTCTGATTTTACATTTTCCCCTTCTTTCCTACCATCAGACTATGTTGGATAAACTGTGGGATCCACGCTGAAGGGGCACAGACAGTGATTTATAACGTTGTTTTGTTTTTGTGTGTTTTTTCCGCCCTTATTTTCATTGAGTGTGGACAAACTACGTTTTGGATTAGTAGTGGGACATTGTTTCAAGTCATGCTCATGTGTGGTGGAAGCAGTTAAGTCTATAATTACATCACTAGAAAGCGTGTTATCCCACATAACCTGTTTGTACTAAATCCATCACAATCTATTATATGCTTGTAAGTGACATCATCAAAGTTAGACAAAGATGGCCAGAGCAAGTATTATTTTCCTCTTACTCTTCCCAGTCTGGAGGAGTATGGACCAAAAATCTATCCCTCTACAAATTCATAATGTCTTGAAAGACTCAGGAGGCAGATTTCTTATAGCTCAGTGTATCTTAAAGGGATAGTTGAGTATTCTTGAAGTGGGGTTATGCATAGTACTTATGCATAGTCAGTTACTTTCTGCAAATGGTGATGAGCGGTGTCACTTTAAGGAGAAGGGTCAGTAATCACTACACTGGAATCCAATGAAATCCATTCAACTGTACACTAGATTTAGGATTTTTTTTACAGCTTTAGTTTGCTGCCAGACACAGCATTCTGTTATGTTATTTTGACACAACATTTTTTCAACTGTACCCCTGGGCTGGGCAGTTAATCAAATTTCAATTTCATTTAAAATTCTGGCTTCCAACGATTATAAAAAAACAAGATAATCGAGAGAAAACAATTATGTGCTGCATGCGAGTTTACCAGTTATTTGCATGCTGTTCCCTGCCCCTTCCCAACAGATGTGCGTGGCCCCTTCCCCTACAGCCCAATCAGAAGTTTCAGAGTGAGTTAAGACCAGCGAGTCACAACACATCACTTCTGCGGGTGTTTTCAGACTTCATTAAAGGCAGAAAGCCAGCTGTTGGATTAAGAGGAAAGGTAAAACAAATACTGTGGTGTGTAAACACTTTAATCAGAGACACTCTTTTTATGCAACTCAGTCCAGTTCCCACAGGCGTAAGGAAAATTTTACTAAGGACGTGTGCCCCAAAATGATAAACTGAATATGCTGTATGTTTAGTAGTCTTCAGTAGACTGTGGCAGTACACTACAACATAGTCGGTAATATTTTCATTTACATCACACATTATTTTTGTTTTAGTAAGTTTACGACTTATTTCAGTTGTCTTTCAGTGCCGTTGTATATTACAGTAAAGACAGCAGTGTTTAAAAGAAACATCAGTTACTGCTCAAAAAATGCATGATGTTCTCAAAGCCTATAAAAATTCATGTTAAATTACTGTGATTTCAGTATCAAAGTAATTGTGATTATTTTTTTGCCATAATTGCCCAGCCCTACATAGTCCCTCTGCACATTACTAAGCCCATTCGCCCCAACTTCTGAGGTATCACTCCACAAACAAGCTGTTTGGATTTGTTGTCTCATCTCTATGGACCCTGAACTCTCAGCCTGACAACAGAAATGATACAAATGCTTCCTCAGTGCCAAGAGTTAAGATGAACTGCATCTTAAGGTTAAGACGGATCATCACCAACTAATAAATCCAGAGATCACTCTTCTTTGTCGCTTGGCTACTTTTATTACTTATGCATAGGATGACACAAAAAACAAAAAGGTGACAAAAATGTATTTTTCTTCTTCACAAGCCATCTTATCTGGGTTTCACTTCTCTGTCATACTTCACTTTCCTGTTACTTCCACATTTAAGTTACCTATGATTTTAAAATGACACATGTAGAGAGGGGAAGATTTTAAAAAATAGATAAATAAAAAAATAATAAATATAGAGTAGGGCTGCACATTTTATTTAAAAAAAAAATCGACCTACGATTATATTTTTTCATATTACAATTGCAAATTGAGTAGTGACACTAGAAGGAATGATCACTTTTACATCATTTATCTCTTTTTTTTATTGAAAATGACAAAGAAAAAATAATTATTCTGATGAAGTGTTTTGAAAAAATAGTTCAAGAACAACATTCCAGTCAGCCTGGACCCTCACCATTTAGGACAACAAATCCACAGAGGATGCAATGTCCACTGCCCTTCACTCAGTCTTTAACAACCTGAACATTATTAAAATGAACACGGTATCTTTTTTGTTATAAGCATTACAGTGTTACAATCGTGTGCAGGATTTTACCTATATTCCAATGTAGTCCAGTAAACAGATCACAAATTGCAATTTTGATGGATCACGCGATATGCTTCATGGAATTATTAAAGGTGTATTTACTGAAGTCATGATGAAGAGCATTTATGGAAGGGTAAGAGGAAAACGAAGGTCTTTACTTGGACTGTCACCGTTAACCGTGATGTGATTGAAGTCAGAGCTAGGGCTTGGGGATACAGACATATATGTCAAGATATTTTTAGGCTATATCATAGGGCTGTGACAATAACCGCAATACCGCGGATATGACATCAGAACTTTGATCATTGCCGTTTTATTTATTTATTTTTTAGGTATGTTTTCATTTATTTTTTACTAGTCAAAGTTATAGGTCGGGCCCGACCAATATGGGATTTTTGGGGCCCATGCCGATACCAATATTAAGGGGGTAAGAAAACTCCGATATACTGGCCCATGTTCTATCACTAATAGTTTGAATCTGGTTACCAAATACATGTATCAGACATACGTTATGGAGGCAGAAGATCCAACAAACTTTATTCCAGATATCAGTGGACCAACTATGTGATTACACCATTTTAAATCACTAGTCCAAGCCTTTTCTCCAGCTTTGAATAACATTTTAATATCGGCACTTATCAGAGAACATATATGCCGACACCGATATATCTGTGATAGGCCGATATTGGCTGATAATATTGGCAAAAATATATCAGTCAGGCCCTGGTTACAGGAGTGCATGTGGTGTTTGGTAAACACATTAAAACATTGCTTGGTTATCATCTATTGACTGTCTTTCATAATATACTGATGGCTTCTGGAGAAACAAACGTTTTTCGTTAATCTATCTGGACTCTCGCTGTTTCCAGTGTGTGCCTCTCATGAGGTGATGGGACACAGCAGGGTCATACAGCTTTAACATGCTGCGCGGTTCCCATGGATGGCAGTCAGGGGAAGGAAGACTTCAATCCATCTGCAAATGATTTGCGAGGCCTGGGCCAGATCAGCAATGTATGGACAAACAGTAATGAGAAATGAGCGCTTACTGACAGCATGACTGGCTATTTGATGGGATAACGCCGGTTAAAGGTTTTTCATGGGTAGTGTTTTCTTGTCTGCTATGATTGTAAACTGGAGCATTTAATATTCATAGTTAGGAAGAACAGCAACATGAGAGGTTATTAAGGTTGTTAAAGTAGGTTGTTAGGCTACTTGAAAATTTTTTTAATCAGCCGTTCGGAACAAAATTGTTTCTCTAGGTCTTCTTCTCTTCATTCTCCTTCTTTCCTGAAACAGCTGCTGTATCAAAAGTCAGACAATTTTGACAGAAAATATGTCGTCTCTGACTCTGGTTTTAAAGAGAAAAAATATGCTGTAATGCTCAGCCAGGGCCGGCCCGTGGGTCTGTTGGGCCCTCGGCAAGATGTTAAAAACTGGGCCCTTCCACACACATATAATGGAACCCTTTAGCAGAAACTGTTGTTATGGCTGGGTATTGTCAAGAACCTCACAACTCAATTTAATTTAAATTCTTTGGGTCATGATTCGATTCAATATCAGTTAGATTTATACTGATCAATATGCTTCGATATCGATTCAGTAATAGCGTAGATGACAGAAATACCCAGATAATTCATTACAGTTCCCTCTGATATTTGTTGAATAATCATGTGTGCATGATTGGCATTAGTTTAGAACGAACTGACCCCAAACTGTATTTCACCATTTCGTTATTCCCCAATGCACAAAGAATAAAACATTAACGGAACAGTACGTTCTGAAGTGCAAAGTAAACAACGAACCTCTAAGAGCTTGTTTGTTGGATGGAGAAATAAAATTACGTGACTCAATAAATAGCCTACAAACACTTGATTTCTTCACGTTGCTGACATGAAAACTAATAAAGTTCAGTTAATTTGAGGGTACACTTGGGCTTGTTTTCCTATTTAATTTGCAGTAAACATTAAGTATATACAAATGACCAATGTGCTCTTTATGCAAATTAGCCACCTGAGGCAATTGCTGCCTCAGAAATGCATGTAGACTGCAGACAGAAATGCTGAAACACTCAAAGATCTTCATTACTGGATGGGAATATGAATGACGTTGGTAAGCAAAAAGTAAAACAAAATATTTAGCTTGTTAACTGGTGTGTCTAAGTTGGAGCAGACAAGAACAGTTCATGGGGAGAGGCGACATGTTGCAGGACAAAATGCAAAGTGCTTAGGAGAGCTGCTGTCCATGTTAGCTCCTGCTACGAGGATCTCCTGGAGTTCCTCCTCCGATGGAGGAGCTGGCAGCAGACATCCTAAAATATGTCACTGAACAACAAGGATGATTTACGAGAACATGCAACAGTCTGGAGGATAGCTCGCACTGTTTGCAATGTGAGCTCCTCTCTGGAGTAACGTTGACCCATGGCAGATCATTACATCCCACATACTTTGTATTTTTAATTAGGCTGTTTGCAGAGTTTAATTCTTGAAGAGGCATATCATTGCAACTGCAAAATAAAAAAAACAAAAAAAACCCCAAAAAACAAACAAACAGAAAAAACAACATTGACGCAAAATGCCAGCCAGTAAAAACAAGACATCATCAATGGCTCATCCAATCACCAAATGGCGATATTTTCGTCCTATCACCCAAGCCTACTAGGCGGTGGCCTATGCAGCCTAATGGACGGGCCGGCTCTGCTCAGGATAAAAAAGAACGCATTTATTTATCTACATTGTGAAGAGGCGCGGGATATATACAGATTACAGTGCACATTGGGTCTTAATAATTAATTAACACTCTGATAAATAGCAGATGAGTTGCCAGTGAGTGAAATAAAATATAAAAAAGAAAATATTAAGTACATTTGTGAACAGTGCGACTTAACTGATAGTATCTCTAGACTACAAACGTTTATTTATTCAATAATAAATAAAATGTAGTGGATCATGTAACCATGGAAACATATGGGAAAGATAATCCAAAGTGACATTAAAAAGACTTTTGCAAAATTACATAGAAAACATTTGTTTTTCCACACAACCCCCCAATACTGCTGTGCTACTATTGTGTTGTGATTGAGATTCTGACCCACCATGCATTGTGGTAACAAACAGGCGTTTTTTTGCTTGAAATCACATCACATTATCACCGTGAGTAGATGTGGGGCAGCAAGACCTATAGTGGTGCTTCCTGCGTCTTGCTGCCGAGGTTTGATGCTGGCATGAAGCATTGATACAGATAGATGGGTGGGGGCCACTTTTCTATGTATAAATTCTGTGTTTTTAAACTCAATATCAAAGACGGCACATTCTACCGCATTACGGTTTCTTGGTTCTGTAACGTGGCTTGTAGGGTGAAATGCCGGGTATTTCTCTAGCAGTTTAAACGGCTTTTATTTTGAGTGATATCCAGCGTGTGATCTGTTCTGTTATCAGAATAGAAAGATACGATTTGAATGACAGAAACACAGTATTTTTTACATAAAATTGGTCCAAGGTTACTTCTTAAAGGTAAAGGTACATTAGTGGTCAACATACAATGAGATTTGGTCTCTGCATTTTTTTTTCAATCAATCAGACACAACTCAGTCTTGGAAATACAGGTATATTCTCACATATACATAGACAACAGCAAACTGAACAGATTATTAAAACAGTTATAAATACAATTACAGTAAGTTGTTTCTCAAATCAGATATCCAAAGACATCCGTGGAAAGTTTTGCCCTTGCCACTGCATTCATTACCTCGTTTTCTTTAACAGCATAAGAATGTGGGCCTAATTTAATTTACCCAGACTACCCAGTAACATGTTAACCACATTTACGTGTCTTATCTAGATACAGTCCAGCCACATACTGGGTTTCCTCCTTGTCTTGTTAACAGCTGCATATGCCACATGAACTAATTTTATCTTGTGAGTTCATTTTGACACATTTCTTCAATCAAAACAAACATGCTTGTGTTATCTGCAGTTTGCAAGCAATAATCATTTGTCAAATGTGACAAATATGACGCGTCACCACCATGTGCGACACGCAAGTAGGCAGGGGTCACAAACTGCTTTTGTGAAACTGGCTCCATGCCTAAACACACTCGAACTGTCAGAACAGAGACTCTGGTTCTAGTTTCGGCTGGTTGGTTGTGACTGATGGCAGACCTAATTCTACAAGGATGCAACAGCGTGCATTGCACCCTCACTTTAATATTTTGCACCATCAGTTTAAATCTGAGCAACAAATGCCAAGCAGAAATTCGGTCTTAGGCCCACTTGTCTCTAAATGAATACCTTCTAATGTGCTTCATATAAATGCAGCAGTATAATAATGGCTGAGTGACGGTGAGGATAGATCAGCAGGTGTGAATTCCTGAATATTAAATGCTCTCTCAGCCAGACACAGCAGTGATCTCACAGCCTTGGAAAAGCTGTGAAGATCACAGTGATGACAGATCACAAACGGAAAGCTTTACCTCAGGAAATGTCTGGATGGTTCAGAGCGCCACATCATAAACACACACCAACACGAGTCTGCACACAAAGACAGATGGAGTGAGTTTTTCTATCAGGTGGTTGCCAGAATAAAGAAATCAATGAAAAATAAAATATTTGATATGTGGTGAAATCATTTCTATCATTATATGGTACTGACACAATTCCAACATGCATTATTTCTCCATGTACATGATCAGAGAGTTTAGTAAGTAATCTTACGTAAGAGCGTTTGCACTGCAATATGTTTAAGGATTAAACACGACCCACTACTTCTGGTTTTGGTAGAAAAGAGACTATGACGAGTGCTCTTCACCCAAACCTCCTTGATAAAAGGCAGAAAATGAAGTTAGAACCAGTGTGATGTTTGTGGTTCTAATGAATCCCACCTTCGTTTCACAAAGCAGGTGTAAGGAAAACTCTGAGTTTGTTAACTGTCAGTTGAGGGAAACTGGCTTTTCCATTTCAGAAAGGAAGGCAACTCAAACCCAAGAGAGGGGAGTAACTCCGGCCTGTTTCACAAAGAGAGGTAAGTCAAGCTCTGAGTCAGTTACTATGGCAACTGAGTCTGAGAAGCTAACCTGGTCGTTGGCAGGTTTTCTTCAACAAACCTCGAGTGCAGGGAGGTAGTAATACCTTGGGAGATAATTTTGAGACGCTGACAAGATGTTTTATCATTTCCAGATGACTAGTGTTTTTCTTCACAGTCTATCATTTATCTGTGTAATCTCCTCTCACCACTGACGCTGATTTAGGCTATTTAGGCCAAATTAATTTACAAAACGGGATACAGGTGAGATTTGTGTAAAAAAACAATATATTGGGGATAGAGCTGCACATTATAATATCCACTGTTTGATTTTTATTTTGTTAATAAATCTGATTAAAGTGAGGTTCCACCATGAGCCTATCACACCTGAGCCTCACCTGTTTAAACTCTGTTCTTTTATTTCATTTGAACCTGCAGGATATCCTACATGAGAATTAATTTTAGCTTCAATACGATTCAGTTTTCACCTGTAATATTAGAAGCGTGATTAAATATCCAATAAATAGACTACATTCAAACTTACGCATTTACTCAAGCAGCAAATTTTCTCCTACACCAAATTTCTCTCCTTTGCTGCAGCAGCCGTGTTACTTTTTTTAAAAATTATTTGATCATACTCGCCATACGGACATGAGTATTTCTAATTCCACAGGAGAAAGGTAGGTGGAACTCTTTTTGTCCACTGTTGCCATGGTGAATCGTAGTATCGGGGCTCCATTAATGCCAGCTTTTTATAGTCATGGTGCTCAGTAACTCAGAGTGAACCTACTCAGAGTTCACTGAACAAACTCAAATCAGCTTTTCTGGAACCAGAAACTCAGAGTTTCAAACTGAGGCTAAATCAACTCAGAGTTCAGAGTTAGACTCAGAGTTTGTTGAACCTCCTTTCTGAAAAGGGCCCTGGTGGCGTTTAAAGGCCAGTAAAAGAAGGTAAACACCACAATGGTCTGATCACTTTTTTTTTCTTTTTCTTTTTTTGCAGATACCGATTGCTTATCATCTATGAGTCAAGACAAGCTAATTCACTGCGAACCCGATTATTTTTTTCATTTTTGTTATAGCAGTTCTTGTATAGTACTCTTGTGATTTTGACTGCTTTACAGTGTTCTGGGATCTACACTTAGTAACTGTGCAACTTTGGACATAAATTCACTAAGTGTGCAGTAAAATAAGGAACCACAAAGCCATATTTTTAATTTCTTACTCTGTTAACATTAACAACATGTTTGACTTTGTCTGTTCAATCAACAGAGTACAAAAAAATCTCTTGAAACAATGCAACAAGTAACCTACAGCAAGTCTAGAAGAAAAACTGAAAGAGGCTATGCAATGTAATTACGTAATATTATACGTTACGTAACCTGTGTTGTAAAGCCAGCTGGGTAGTCAAAAGACTAGAGAAGTGCCATAGAAATGCAGTTCATTTACCATTTAATACAGTCAAAAATACAAAAAACAAAACGAAATGTCTCTATAGAGCTGCTCAGCACACTGATGCACTTGGCTCCTCTCTCTCTTTTTTCACCATTGGCACAGCATATATGTTAAAAATAGATCATTGCAACTATACTTTCCTGAGGTCAGCACAGTTATCATACAAGCCTTGAGGGCCAATCACACCGAGAAGTGTCACACTGAGCACGACCGCTCTAAAAACACCTTGAAAGCTCATCCGTACAAAAATACAGTTCTCGCCCATGTTCACCTAAATCCTGTTGTTTCTGCTACTGTTTCCCCGGCAACAAAACAAGAGAAACGTGGTGAGCAGTAAAGTCCTCCTACTTAATTTAATTGGCTGCTTCGATCAGAAGTGACATTGACGAATGGTGCAACTCCGTGCTTTGAGCTGAAAAGTTAAGATTATGTTCACTTTTATATGCACCCAAAAACCGCCAGAAAATGCATCGCACAGCAGTAGGAGAGCCCGACCGGCACTTTGTACTAGAGTTGTTCTGATACCAATACCAGTGTCAGAAAATGCTGCCAATACCACCGAAAATGCTGGTATCGGTATATTGGCGAGTATGCCAGTCAGTCACCAATCAGATATCATGTATTTTATTATTTATTATAAATAGTACTCAGCTACTTTGCAGTCAGCTCAGTTAGCTCTGACTGACCTACATATCTGAAATCAATTTTTCTTTGCCATTCTGAAACAAAACTCAGGAAGCTGCTGCCACTGGAAACTACTATTTTTAAGAGCGACAAAGAAGAGCGAAGAGAGTCGACAGAACTAGCAAAATGTCTGCATTCTGCATTATTTTACACTGGAAGTCAAAGGAGATATG